>NQII01006964.1:16305-76705 GCA_002778355.1 Clitarchus hookeri | reverse complement strand
CTTCCAAGCTGTACATGTGTCGCTGATGCGTAGCCCTCCCCCCCCCAACACCTTCACCACCCATGCCTCTAGCAAGCCCGTGAGATTTGTTGAACGCCGAGATATCATGACAGTCAGGTGTATTTCGCCGGAAATCAGAAAATACGCACCGAGAAACAGCTGACAAGCTGGCAAGTGGTCTCGAGAACACTCCGCCCCCTTAGCTAACCACGGAACAATGTGGACACGCACCGCGGAGAAATAGCGGACAGAGTAAGCTCGGGAAAGGGTGTCACATCCCCCCCCCCCAACCATCAGGAACCATGGCACATTTTTTAAGTGCTGCATTGTTCTGCTTCCTACCACCTCACCCCCTCCCCCAACAAGGCGACACATGCTGACAATTAGGGAGGGAAGCTAGGGAGCATATAAGTCTCTATGCTGGAAGGTGGGGCTCAGTTCTTTATTACCGAGCCGAGAGGTTAGTTCGAGAGGCAGTCAATTATTACCGTGCAGGTTAGATCAGTAATCAGTTGAGCAGTCAGTTGAATTTCGCCGTGCAGAGAGAGAGCAGCCGCGCCGCGGCCGGCCGGGGTGTATGGGGATGGAAATCGGACCCTCGGCCACGTCAGTAGAACAGCAGTCCAGTGAGACGACACCAAATTCGGGCCTTTTCCAAGGCCGCCCACATCGCAGGAGCTCATCCCCAGCTGACATCATACCAGCACCAACATCAGAGTAGTTAAGTATCAAGTCGCCACCCAGAGAAGCCCCCCTCCACCACGAAGTCGCTCCAGTTAATACGAGTAGCCAAATTAGAATACCAAACCTCGGAAATGTTTCTGTATGTTGTTTTTGTCCAAACTCGAGACAATATATTCGTCCTTCAGAATGAAACAGCCAAAGACTACATTATTGAAATACCCTCAACCTTCTAGGCACCTTATAGTCTATACCTGGAGCAATTAACGACGACCCTATAAACCACCCTATATTCCACAGGTGGGGAATAGCATCAATGTCATTGATAACCTATGCAAAATGAGATGGAAAAAATAAGCGACCTTCAGTATAGAGAACCAGCCCGGCTTCGCCCGAGTACAATTGAGTTTTACAGTGATACACTAATAAATAAATTGGGAAAAAAAGACATTTCATTCATGTGAAAACAGAATTATAAAATTATACTATGTTGGGCTAGGTTTTTAACTGATTACAGCAACCCAAAAGGAAGGAACTACTTTTTACCCGATAGCCAAGAAGCCAGAAATTGTTTTTGGAGTGTATATGTGCAACTATCGCGTAGTTACCACATTTCGGATTTCCAGCGTTGATGTATGAAAATCAAAACGTTAGTTTCATCAAGTGGTAGCTTTAGAAATAAGTGTACCTAGGTACTACTTTTTGCGCTTGGTTGAGGGATCTTAATCGATCACCAAAGTTAAGCAATGTTCCCAGCGGCACAAATTTTGGATGGGTGACCGTTTAGTCGCATAACATCTGAGCCCTTCCAGGCTTCGGAGGGCACGTTAAATATTCGGTCCCGTTTGTTATCGATTGATAGCAGTCATTAAACCATTTCAGGAGTCCTTGGGTGACCTGATAAACTCTGACACCAGAGGAGAACTAATATTTCAGTCACGTTCTCAGCCGTTGCAGAATTACGTTTTGGTGTTATTCCACAGGACTCGTACCATTTATCGGTATAAGAAGTATCCTACGTTCTATTCCTGGACCTAAAGTACCTACATACCACATTTCATCAAAATCTCTTCACACAGTTACACTTTCACATTTATAATATTAATGAGATATATATATACNTGGACCTAAAGTACCTACATACCACATTTCATCAAAATCTCTTCACACAGTTACACTTTCACATTTATAATATTAATAGGATATATATATATATACATGTGTGTGTGTGGGTATGTGTGTTGATCCTGAAGTCCAGTCATAAACGAGTGGCCTGTTGAAACTGCTCCATCCGGAATCAGTACAAAAAGAAAACTTCTCATCTCTTCAGTTAAAAGATATCCACTAATTCAAACAAGAAACTATCAGTTATGTATAGTTTGTTAAGAAATACGCACCAAAATTAAATGATACCATGCATAATGATGTGAAATATATTAAAATGGTAAGATGAATGACTGAAGGGTTCAGTACGCCTTTTTTTGGGTGGAGGTTTGATCCCAACCACATCCACAAATTTTTGTTTAGGAAATATTTTTGTTTACCGACAATATAAATCGTAAGTAAATTATTTCGCATGGAAATGCTTTTTTTTCTGTATCTTGTTTATTATTCAACTATAAAACAGCTAATTTTCTACTGTTTGAGTAAATGAATTTATATGAATTAATATTTTTCCTACAGATTCTAGATGGAGCAGTTCTAACTGGCAATCAGTAAATATTTACTGAATCCGATTTAGAGTACATATCCTACAGTAACTCGTCAGGGAGGTAGATACTCTGGAAAAATTGTATTTTAAATGGTTTAAATTAAAAATAATAAAACTTCTTGAGATGAAACAACAATTCCGCCAATAATGTTGTCTTTAATCGAGATCTGAAATCTACAAACGTTTTTTGGGTAATACCATCCCCAGTCATTGGGAAAATAGGGGGTGCCATTTTATTATCCAATACATGCGTGTAACGCTTGGGTTTTTATCACTTTTAAGTCGTCATAATGGTATTTGCATTATTGGTGTAACTCTCAGACGAACGGTTGTCGAGAAAACAGACAACGTTTGTAAGATTGCAGTTGGTTGGTTGCCTGGCAGTTACCCTTACAAACTTCATTTACACCAAGGCAATGTGCTTTCGTAAATTAATGTACACATGATTATGACGTCATTAAAAGTGAACGCCCAAAGGTTACACACATTCGTTTGATAACAACATGGTCACCACTATTTTCTCAATGAATCGAGATTATATCATTCAACACTCGTTGGCAGATTTCAGATCTCGATTCATAACAACGGTTTTCACAAAGTTGTTCTCCCGTCACAAGCGGGTTTGATTATTTTGATTTAACAGTATTTGAAATATTGTTTTAATTAGTACCTATCTCATACGAATTACTGTAGGACATAGTTTGTATAATGTTTTCAATCTCATTTTGCGTAGGGCATCACCTCACAGCGTTCGTAACTGTAGTTCACGATTGTCCTATATATGTATTTATATGATAATAATAATTTAGGCTCTTTCGTAACACGAGCTTTGTATTTAAAATTCAGTGGAAACTGTAGAAATAAGTTTGTACGTTTTTGTTTATTAGTCTAATTTCGCATTTGTAAATTATGTAAACTGCTCACCAATTAGTTTCCCGTCATAAAGAAAGGACAATAAAAATAAGTATTAATAATATTTAAAATTTGATTTTCTTCGCCGTATTTTATATCAACAAAACAAAGCTATCAAAATATTATATATTTTACTAATGTACAAAACAAAAATACAAAATAAACTGATTAAAGGTATTTCTCCAATTCGAATCTTAAATCATAATAAGCAATAAAGAAACAAAGAACGGCCCTATAAGCACCCATTACCTTTGAAAAAAAACCATTACATTCAATGTCTAGAGTTCATAATATAGTAAGATACTACGATGGTTTTCCAATATTTTACCAGAGTTGACATCACACAAATTCAAATTCTAAATAAAAATTCTCAGAATTCATTTCTCCAGCTCTTCCCATTTTCAGTATTGCAGTATAAATCCCATCATATCAAATTATTTTATGACCTAAAAATGTCCTTTATTAAGGAAAAGTAAAAGTGGAAATGAATTTTTGGCCTTTGGACGACTTTTAAAAGTAATTCTTGTGCATCATCTATTCAAGGATGCGGAATGACTGACGGCAGTATATCTAGTGGTTTGACTTAATGCTTCTTTATAGTCTCGCAGGCGCCAAACTTAAATTATCGTCCCAACAAGTGCATTTGAATACTTAATGTATTTCATGTGAAAATCGTCCACGAAAGTGAAATACTTTCAACTCTCCTATAAATATGGCCACAAACTGATACATTATCTCTGACAATTTAAATAGACAGGAGGTGGCAAAATGGCGCTACGCTAAGAATATGAAGCTAATCTGCGTAGTCCCACCAACACGACCAAACTACTTGATATTTATAAATACAGCTTTCATTCTCTCTCTCTCAGAAAGAAGAACATTGATGTTAAAAGGAGAAAACAGGAGAGAGAGAATATTACTAAAGTATTTTATCCTTTAATTGCATGCACGGGCGAGAANATGTTAAAAGGAGAAAACAGGAGAGAGAGAATATTACTGAAGTATTTTATCCTTTAATTGCATGCACGGGCGAGAATAATAATACTGAATGAACTAATGTATAATTATTTAATCTGGTCTTTCGTTTGTTTTCTTAAAACGGTTTTGACACTCAAAGGGTTCGTGGATTCAGTGCTGTATGTTATACTATCTTTTACTCGCGGCTTCACTCATTTGTTTACAGTAACAAATTTATATGGAGAAATAACGGTATTTGTAAGTAGACAGACACTCATTATTAACACAGGACAGAGCACTANATGTTAAAAGGAGAAAACAGGAGAGAGAGAATATTACTAAAGTATTTTATCCTTTAATTGCATGCACGGGCGAGAAAAATAATACTGAATGAACTAATGTATAATTATTTAATCTGGTCTTTCGTTTGTTTTCTTAAAACGGTTTTGACACTCAAAGGGTTCGTGGATTCAGTGCTGTATGTTATACTATCTTTTACTCGCGGCTTCACTCATTTGTTTACAATAACAAATTTATATGGAGAAATAACGGTATTTGTAAGTAGACAGACACTCATTATTAACACAGGACAGAGCACTAACGATGTAATTTGTTAGTCCTAGTATCGCTCTTTTACATAGTCACTGGTCGTCATTTCTATTTCTTTGAAGATCTAAGTAAACGCTAGCAATCAGTTCCGTATCACTCTGCGCCAAATTACCAAAATCCCCCGTAAGTGACACGCAGCTCTCGGCATCTGTTACTAACCGCCCACTCCACTTTTTACTAGTGTATCAGCATAATGTCCTGTATCAACGTCATTGTAGAGATGCACTCTCATATTTATCGTCAAACTGAATTTCTTGACATTTGCCCATAAATTTGACGACTTGAGACAGACAGGCTTTGATTTCATCTGCAGATGTACCCCTCTGAATCACCGGTAGAGTTTGGCGGAAGTCACCAGCCAGTAATACAACCATTCCACCCATAATTTCTGTATTGTTTCGTATATCCTGTAGAGTTTGGTGAAGGGCCTCTGTAGCTTTTTTGTGTGACATTGTGCTTTCGTCGCACACTAACAACTCACATTGACGCAGCATTGTACCCCGACCGCTAGTTTTACTAAAAAAAATTTCCTGAGAGGATGAGATATTTTTCCGGGATAAAAAGTAGCCTATGTCACTTCCTGGGCCTCCAGATATCTGTGTGCAAAAATCACGTAGATCCGTTGCGACGTGAAAGAAGGGCAAACAAACAAACACACTTTCGCGTTTATAAAATTGGTTAAGATTAATTTAAACTACTTCAAATATCATGGTATTATAATTTACCGGTTAAGTATATCCCTAGCCTTATGTTTTCTTCCCAGCACGAGTAAAAATTATTTCCGTTTGTGGGATTTACCTAGGGTACTAGGTCACACGGAAACAGGTACACAGATTCGAATTTATGAACGGTGCACCATTGACTGCGTAAAGACATGAAAACTAGAAATACAAAGTATCGGCTGTAACGTGGTTAAGACGAATCCCTATTACTTCAGCTTATGATTGCCAACTGTCCTTACCCAGGAACTCTTTGATTGATAACATTTCACCACGCAGATAAAGTGCTATGCCGTTCTGCTAGAGCGTATGAATGGAGTTGGAAATCACGCAAAAATTTTACTTATATGCGTTTATCTATTGTGTGACTTAATCGTGTGCAGCCCAGCTCCTCCTATACATAATTGAAGTCCATTCAGGGTAAAGTTTAGATCATTTTCCTCACACCATGACGTACCATGTTCGATTCCCAACGGGATCAAACTGAAATTTTCGCATGTTGCCTTAGCCGATAGGTTTTCTCTGGGGTGCTTCCGTTTCTCCCACAGTTGCATTCCGTCACCACTTCAGCTTCATTTTGCTTCATTTTCATCGCAACTAATGACCTAATATGTGAAATGCGGCCCAAATATCTGCCTATTTTCTTCAAGGCACAGCGACAATACCTGTGATTTAAAATCCATAGACTTCGTATTCGTGAAACTAGAGAATGGAAGGAGGTGAGCAAAGACAAACTGTAAGTGGCATCTCCTAGTTCCCTGTATGCTTGTAAACTGATATTAATAAAACTAATACAGAAATCATGGAAAGCATTGGTGATTGATTAAACTATTTTTTTTAACTGTGGCAGGTGTTCCATAGGAGGTAGTAAACAAAAATTTTAAAACATCATGTGTTTCCTTAATAGAATTTGAAAAATGATTAATTCTGTTTGTCCGTACATAAGTAACTAAATATGTTATTTAGGATATCTGTTTCTGTATTATGCGATTTCATTTAACATTGAGATTAATTACATCTGAATTAGTGACTATCGTGAAATAAATTTACATGTCAAATTTATTATTAATACGATGATGACTTAAGTTTCGTAAGTTCTTACTGATTACTTAAATGAATCCGCAGAAATTTGTTATAAATAAAAAGTAATTCAATGTTTTCTTTTTATTGTTTGGAAGCACTGCAGAAAAATTCTTTATATATATAGCAATAAAAAATGGAGATCTCATAGGCAATAGAGTATATTCATACTGAAAAACTGTATTATACCCCAAACGGGCTGAATGCCCTGTAGTCAGTACCCTACCTCGTTGTCGAAACTGAGATGCCATCAATGGACCCATAAAGTCAAGACAGATACCAATAGCGAGGATCCTGGAAGTCACGGGGCAGCGTCTGGAGTAGTTTGTATTTGCTTGAACACAAGGGATGTCGGATGCCAAAGCACCACATGGGAGCCCGATGCTGCAGAGAAGTTATGTACGGCGCTTCACCCAGTCTTTCTGGAGCCATGCGGGGGTGCTTGGATACGACAACACCCCTACACCTCAAGCACTAAGGCGCCTTCCTATAGGTAGGGGGGGGGCGGTGATGGAGTAGTCAGACTACTCGCCTCCCACCTAGGAGAACCGGGCTCGATTCCTGGAGGAGCCGCTCCCGGATTTTCGCACGTGGGAATCGTGCCGGGCGATGCCGTTGGTTGGCGGGATTTCTCGGGGATCTCCCGTTTCCCCCTCCCTTGAATTACGGTGCTGCTCCACGTTCAACTAGTTTCACCCGCATCGGCACTCAAAACCTCGATGTTACGCGGCGTCCAAATCTCTCTACTTTCCTCCACCCTCAGAAATATTAACAATTTTCTGAATTAACTATTTTTGCAACATTCTGCGGCCCAAGTAGATCGCACCCTAGAGTGCCACCCAAATCACCGAGTAAAGTGTGGAATATATTAGAAAAATTATTTTTGACCTTTTGGGCATGTATGGACATATTTCGCATTTCTCAGCTGAAAGCCATTATGTATTTATTTATGGCAATGAGTGTACGAATTCATTATGGCACCACTGCAAACTGCACAGCAGTGAGCCAGGCGTGTTATGATGAAGGTGGTGGGGGAATGGAGAAGCGGCGGAATGTATTGGCAGTAAGAAACTGGAGTTCCTTGAGTAAGTCCCCCGGCCTACGGCAACATCCTGTACGCTTCTCGCATGCAACAATTCAGGGACACCTCCCGCTGGGAATTGAGATAGCTCCACCGTGGTTGTAGACAAATGGCCTGACCACGACATTGCCGTGGTGTTCCTTTAAAAAACGTTTCTACCTATCGACACTGGCATTAATTAAGAACGGATGTTTGAAATTCTTTCCCTCTAGAAATGTTACAGAAGGTTTATGCCGACCCAACACATTTTAAATACATTACTTCCATCTCTCGTTTTATTATAATCGTCTGCTAGACCGAATGATGGCTCTTCACAATTCCCACGGATCTACGGATATGAGACACCAAAGAAGAGATAAACAAAAGTATTTTTCAAATTAATGTTTGTTTCTAATATATATAAACCACGCGTTTTTCTAACTATTATTATTTCATTAATTTATTTGTGTAAATTTTATACAGAATTCTAAGTTGAAATTTTCTCTCCATTTAATTATAAAATATGAACGTGACACTGTTCCAGTGCCATGAATGTGGGCTTGAAAAAAAAANAATTTTCTCTCCATTTAATTATAAAATATGAACGTGACACTGTTCCAGTGCCATGAATGTGGGCTTGAAAAAAAAACAGTTGAAACACTGCCACAGAGAACGTTACAACGTACAGTGGTTACCTAGCTTAACGAAATATCTGNAAAAAAAAAACAGTTGAAACACTGCCACAGAGAACGTTACAACGTACAGTGGTTACCTAGCTTAACGAAATATCTGGTCACTGAAAAAACGAGCTAACAAATTTTTTATATTATTGTCACTAAAGTACAGTGCCTCAGCAATGTTTTATATTGTTATTCTGAAACTTAATTTCAGTTTCTTATTAATCACATGAAGGATTTCACGCTACTCTACGTTACTACAAACCAATGTAAACTGGCAGAGATCAGAGTCCCAATGGAACAATTGGTTATGTTTCCGTTGTAGGATGATATATCGTCGCTAACTGCTGTTCCGTTCTTCATTTTCCCAGCTCGNAACAATTGGTTATGTTTCCGTTGTAGGATGATATATCGTCGCTAACTGCTGTTCCGTTCTTCATTTTCCCAGCTCGCAGAGACCAAGAAATCGACAGTACAGTTACTGCAAAAGAAAATTAAAATAATGGATCAAATATATATTTTTTTTACACATAAAGTTTTTTTTTCTTTAGAAAAACCTCAAACGAACCAGTAATATTAATTTAGACTGGGAAGCCATTCATGCTTTATAACTGTAAATATGTAACATTTTGGACTAGTGTATTCTTTGTTCCACCCACATACTGTATGGAGTCTTTANACTTTATAACTGTAAATATGTAACATTTTGGACTAGTGTATTCTTTGTTCCACCCACATACTGTATGGAGTCTTTACACACTTATCGTACCAATAAAATGTTAGTATTTAAGAACTCGTGAAATTTATTCTTGCAGTCGTCCATCTCTTTCAAAATGTGTTTGGCATTTCCGTGAATATGAAAAACAGGTTATCGATTGCACTCTCGACTTTGTCACTACCATTCGCAAATCGAAGTGCATCTGCACTGTTACCGCGCAACATCGTTGGAGTTCATTGCATAAATGCCGATTTTAATGGCATTTCAACAATACATATATGCACCTTATACGTACGATTAATTATTTTGCACCTAAATTTTTTGCCGTAACACTTATAATTTGCGCTTGTTTACGTTTGTTAAAACTACGAGTACAAATACTAAATGAACGAAATTAGTTCACCTGTACTAAGAGCAAACATTGATTTTGATTAATGTTCCATTCAAAATTTCTTAGTTCTTCTCCATCTAATCAATTTATTCCTCCTTTGCAGCCATGCGACCAAAGTCCAATTGAAGTAAAGGCTTTCGGAAATAATTGTTCTCGTCTGTAATGTATTTATTGTCGGGTGTGAAGTAAATGTGAACGTTTCAGAGACAATAACTCTTACTGGTAGTATAAATACACATATATTAATGTCTGACGACTCAAAGATACTGCTACAAAATACGTATAATACGTATATACTTTCGGAATGGCTTTACGAAAATCGCATTCTATATCCAAAATACAATCACGGCTGTTAAAAAAATATCCTATCTTTCTTTCTCGGTATAACACTAGAGAGTGGTAATGCGGCAGAGAAAATGAATACTTTTCACGTGCAAGCGTTAGGGGAAGTTATGGTGTGACCAGCTCTGGTCGGCTCGATGGAGCTTATGACGCGGCGTTGGTGCAGGAGGGGGGGGGGGGGTTAGTGGCATTGCGGCTACGTGACCAGAGGATGAGGAGCTGTTGGTGTCTGCGGTGCCTATCCTGTGAATAGCCGTGCGGTAGAGTGGGAACTGTTGTTGCAGGGAGGGGTGTCCGATCGAGCACCAGAGGGTGTGAGCATGTCGAAGAGGGATGGGGGTGAAACGTGGCAGTGGGAGGGGGCGAGTGGGGGNATATTGTTCACACCGGAAATTATGTCACCGTAGCAGAAACTGCAAATACAAACATGGCGACCGACCCGCGCGCAAAAGAAGGGGGGGGGGGTAGGCCACCCACGCAAGAAAATACCCGCAGATATCGATTCCCGCGTGCGATTATATATATATCGAATCGAATGTATCCCGGGCACGGAGGTACGCTTTTCTATGCCCTGCCTTCCCTAATTTTTTTTCGTGATTGCGTCGTAAGCAGTTTTACTTAATACAATGAGTACATGCACAAATTCGAGGTATTTTTCTGCATACTGGTTCTCACGGGGCCCAGTTCAATATCTGGACTATACGATGATATGGACATTAGCTTAAACAGTGAAAGATTGGGGGGGGGGGAAGTGACCGAGCTCAAACTCCTTATCCCCTCGCCTTAAAATTATGAAGGGCTTTTTTAAACAAATTTAAAAAATGAGAACTGAGGTCCTTGTATAATAAAATAGTAAATAACTATTAACAAAAATAGATGCAGGTGTTCACATCTAATGTTTTTCTTCAGCTGAAAAGTTTTATACCCACTGTTTTATGAATTAACAACCCACTACATATCTCAAAATAAATGCCTGCCTACGCCACTTGATGAACCTATTGGTTAGAGAATGTCAAGACTTACGGCATCCAAAAAGGTTTCTTAGACATCATCACGTTGTACGTTTGGGAAAACAGGCATATTCAACTGACACTCTGGTGCCTACTTTTTCCTCCTAGAAGTGTAAATATCGCAGCCAGAATGTTTTACACAACAATGTGTGCATGCTGCTAGAGAGACCTTTATTCTTCATTAAATAAAGATATTTAAGTACGTATACAGAGTTTAAATGCTTTTCAGTTCCAAATTACTTTTATTTAATATTATATTTATTAGTTACCAAATCCCTATATTTTGTTTTCGTTCTTAGATACAGGTGCACTAGAATTCCGTCTTCCGTTTTCACNGATACAGGTGCACTAGAATTCCGTCTTCCGTTTTCACGTTAACGTAATTGTATATGTAATATTTATAAACGTCTTAGTGGGTAATATTTTCTTTTTTATTAAGTTTTTTTTTATTTNACGTTAACGTAATTGTATATGTAATATTTATAAACGTCTTAGTGGGTAATATTTTCTTTTTTATTAAGTTTTTTTTTTATTTAANTTTATTAAGTTTTTTTTTATTTAAAAAAAAAATTTCACTAACGTTTAGGAAACTTTCTCTCTCCTCCTCCTTCTTTACGATACTTGGCAGAAGGAGAGCGTGGTGAACAATATTTGAGAGGACCAAGCACTATGACAAGAAACAGCACAAAGGGCACAAAGAGCAAACGTATCATAAAATCATTGGTACCATTCGTTGTTTAACATCCCAAGATAGAGGTTTCTCGCATGCCTGTATTGTTGAAATAATTTATCCGAATGAATGTCTCGCGGTATACCCCTAACATCTCTTCTTTATCCCATACCTACTGTAGTTTCACATCCCCAATTGTCAAAAATGCCATGCCATGTCTATAATTTACCGTGCGATCTTTGCTCCAAACAATTATACTTAGCTGTATACATCTTAGGAATACTTACTTCATCGCTAAAATAACTCAAGTCTAGCTAATTATTTCAGTGGCTGTATTTCGCCAATATAACAGCAATGGTTATTAAATTACTGTATTCTAGGCTCACATGGACACTGAGTACACAATTTTAAATTTTCCAGCCAGTGGCAGCTTACAAACAGAAATTTCACTGAGTAGTTTTTTGTCCATATTTAATCTTTCAAGAGACCCACACTTTCAGATTAATATAATATTTTGACCAACTTGTGTCTAGTTGCTTTAAAACTTTTCTAGAGAAAGTGTATAAACGTTTTAGAAGACAATTACATAAATGGTTTAATTGCCTCAAATTGAATGCACGTTAATTTTGATAGAGCTGTTGGCGAAAAAAGTAGTCCAGAGTTCGAAATTGGAAATATCTTAATGCACAGTTAACACGCGTTCTCTACAAAACAATATTTTCTGTACGTCACTTCACTTGCCTTCGGAAGGGCGGTGGGGGGGGGGGAGGTAGGCAGTCGTTGCGTGACCAGCGCACTGCCCTTCTACTAAATAGATCTTAGTTCGATTCTCAGCGGTGTTCGTACCTCATTTTCGCATGCGGGGAAACTTCGCAACCTTTGACGTTTTTCAAGCAAGCCTTCCCGTGAACCACATACATTCCGTTATTGTATTACATCGTTGTTCCATTAAGGTCCCACCCCACATCAATGAGTGTTGAAAACTTAGCCATTAAGGGCAAAACAATCCTCTCAACTCAGTACAAGGATTTTTTTTACGTGATGTGTGGTCAACTGTAGATAACTTTTCCATTGCCAGGTGGAAGCAAAGTATGTGTACACACTTTATTGCATATAACTGTATCACTTGCGAATTATGGATATTCTGTGTTATAATAAAATGTCTACGAGTGGTTTAGCTTTCTTTGAGAAAGTATTTCAACCGACAAGAACGTAAGTAAACTGCAGGTGTGTATGGGATGTTACAGGATACTCTCAAATAAAATTATAATATACAATAAGGTAATATGTGTGTAAAAGTTTCAAATACTTATTTGAATTGCAAAATAAACGTTCAGTCACATTTAGGTCTGCTCTTCTTCTGCAGCTGTACCTGAATATAGTTAACACGTATTTGATAATCATTACGGCTATTATAGTCACCCGTAGATCTGTCCTGAAAATGTAAGTCGGAATATATTTTCGAGATCTGGCCTAAATTGATGATTAAGAGTGACGAGCACTTTGAAGTTTAGAACTGAACATATTGCAAAACATAATAAAAACTGAACTTTGTTTGTCTGTGTGACTAAGACATGTATATTCAATCTGAAAACATGACTTATCAACCAATTATATCATATTCATGCCTGGAAAGAAAGCTTTTAAGATACACCTGAAATATTAAACCATGGTCTGATGCTACTATTCTAATACAAAATGTCAGAATAAATGCTCTCAACTTCAGAAACTAAATGCATATCCTAGTAGTTGCCTTTGTAATACGCCGCGTCACAATAAACTGTATTTGTCTGGGTTATTAGACGATTTTTCAAATAAATAAATAACCATTGTTTTCAGATATAATATTCCATAAACAAAACACAAATACTTGCTTTAATACAATAGATAAGATGTTTATCTAGTTTGATGTAATGGACAAAATAATCCAGTTTTATTGTTGTAATGGTATTAGAAATACATTATGATAAATTTTATAGGCAGCCATATCGAAGAAGTGTGTAATATGTCAACGTTTGATACATGTTATTATGCTCTTATACCACTACCTGGTTACTAAACTTGGTTGAAATAATATGAATGGCCCCTGAATTACAGTATACCAAATAATGAGCTCATGAGGGGGTAGATCTATGCCAAGTGATGTGTATGAAATTCAAGCGAAATCAAAATGAAATGAACTAATCCCACCCCTCTTCCAAGTAACCCATATTTTCGCTATATTTTACCTTTCCGCAATTTTGTAAGGGTGAAGGAAAATAATTTTTAATGGATATAAATAAAGTACATATTTACAGGCACTCCATGCACACCAATGTATATATACAGCCCGATTGAGAACGACATTTGGTGTGGTTGTGTATCAACACCCCATCGCTCATATCCGCAAGGCTCTGAGCCGGCATGCAATGCTTCTGTCGTCATCCTTTACTATGAAAATTACATCTGTAACAGTGGCCCTTTGTTTCACAAGATAAAAGCCAACAGATTTATGAACGACTGATACTGTTTTCCTTTTCTCTTACCTCTTGAGAAAACTACACAGGCAAGCCCAAAAAATAATATTTTTTATTATATTTATAGCGATTTTTTAAATATTTGCTATACCAAAAAACAATCTATACAAGTATAGAAATTAGTTTTCTAGCAAAAGTCATATTTAGAGGATATTTACTTGCTGAGTAGCACGACACTCTAAACCCGAATCAATGATACCAATAAGTAGAATAACATTCACTGAAAGTCAGTTGATAGCTACTGTCGACGGGCGAATAAAGCAAATAAACTATGAACAGGTCACTTATAGCCGTGAAATTCTCGACATTCAGTGGGAATCACAAACAAATCAGTGAAGTTAAGTCATCATATTAATTAGTTATCTGGCACTGATTATATCACTAGCTCTATTTTCACTGGTTTTCATTGATTTGGCCCAAATATCAATGTCTCAGGTTTATAATTTAAATGCGCAAATAACGTGATGCGTGATGCGTGATGCGTACTGTAATTTATTTAAACACAACTTCGCCTCATCTTCACTTGTCATCACGTCACCCCAGGCGGGGTTTGAACCCTTAACGAGTTGCTACCAGAGCCTATCAGCACACCTCTAGACGCGGGGGCACCCATGGACACTTCAGCCAAGTTCGTTCCGCCTTTATGTAAGACGTCACGCCACGCCATGTCACGTGATATAATTCAACCAAGCGGCCCAGCTGAGCGCCTAAGCTCACGCTACCGATGCAAATCCGCATGACAGAGACGTCTGCTTTCGCCACGGACTGAGAGATGGCACCAGAGAATGCAACTCCAACCACGGGAGGAGGAGCTCGCCCCGCTACCCCAGCAAAAAGAGAGCCCAATGGCAGGTGGAATATATGTCCGTGCACAGTCGCAGAATGACAGTTCATTCACGGCAGCTCGCTCCATCGCCTCGTGTGCTGGAGCTCTCTGCAGACATCGACGTCCTCCAGTAGGGTCGCCGCTACTTACCAGACATCTTCAAGGCCTTTACCAGCAACCCCAGAAAAATGTTTTACTCCCTACACATTCTATACGCTGCTGGAAGTGCTACCGGAGTCACTTCTGAACAACAGCATCAAGTTAGTTAGAGTAAGTAAGGATCATAGCTACCTAGCCTCATCTGCTCTTGTATAGTTATGACCTAGGTCCCCTTGACTTGGTTTATCTTAGTCTACTTCCGTTACAGTACTTGTAAATAAGGAGTTAGTATAGAACACCGTGTCTTTTAATTCACGGGAATAAACATGTTTTCAATTGAACCACCGTGTACTGATTCTAGGTGGCCATGGACGTTCACCCACCAGCGAAACGCAGGAGACCGCGTCAATACAACCCAATTGCCGAACCTATAGTGAGACTGCATGCTCCCTTAACCACGCGCACATAGGTCGCAAACACACCCATTAGACGGCCATCTATATTGTGCACCTGGTGTACAGTACGGTAGAGCCCCAACCACAAGCAAGTCAATCTACAAGGCGGCTTGTCAACCAGCAGAGCCAATTCACTACATCCATCATGCTGAACTGCCACAGGATGGAATAATAGACTGGTTCTGTAGCCCTGCCCACCTTTGGAACACACCCACATCACTGTCGGACATCCAGCGTAAACACACCATGCTGAACTGTCACCGCTGGGTGGCTCGGTCCCTTCTGGATTTACACCTAGCTAGGGATCTTCGTCGCCTGCTCTTCCTTAGAGTGGCAGACCTTATATCCTACCTCTATGTTATACACCCACACGAGTGGTGCGAAATTGGACGCTAGGTAGGCAGCTACTGCCTTCGAATCCAATGTGAGCCATCTCCAACTACCCTATGCAGAATTACTCCCGGGAAAGAGCTCAATTTGCGCGACAACTGGCGATTCCTCACCTCCCAGTCCCCCCACACTCCCTATTTCAGCCACCCTACAAGACCGCCGGCGAGCCGCACCAAGGCGTCGTCAACTTCTGTCAGGTGCTCCACGTACCACAGGGTATAAAGAACCTGTGGTTCAAGCACTGCAGGATCAACAGCCCTCTGTAGACTACCATCAACACCACCAGCCGCAGCACTACCTCTGACCAAGGAATGTACACGAGTTCCGGCTGCAGCAATAGTGGCCGAGTCAGAGCTGCCCCGGGACATGCCCAATACAGGTAAATTAGTAACTGTGTGAAAAACCACATAACGAAGAACAGTTAAGCCCACAGCAGACTTTGTGCAATGCCATCTCAAGCACCTTAGCTTATTTACCGGCCAGGGTCTGGCAAGCAGATAATAAAGTCATCCCAGTTATATCGCACGTGTCTCAGACTGGCACACAAAACCTTGACCGGCTGTGACATAGTCGTCAGTCGCCAGATGTCACGTGTCAAGACTTTTTGTGGCGCCCTACATGGGGCCACAGTGTTTAATTTACTAGTGTAGTTAAGCAGAACTTGGACAGCATCACCCCGAGAACCAGTTAATCTAGCCGGCATTCGAACCGAAATCAGCCAGACTTCGTGGAGTCTGAAAACACCCATGGCGCTCAATTTTAACTATTCTAGATGTCAGATAAGGAAGTTAGCTAGCCGACTGAGGAAATGCCACAAACACCAATGTTAAGGTAATTATCGAACAACCCGAACGGTGCCTTTTAGTCACCTGCCCTGGCATGGGGGTAAATTTCACCCTATGCACACACTGTCATCACAGCTTCCATTACCTCAGTATTGGATGGTCAGATGAGCCCAGGTACACAGATGGGCTAGAGTTTACATGTAATGACTGCCGAACCTCCCAGACTGCATATTTCAGCTGACTTACTTGCGTTGGTCAAGGAATTAATATGGTACGATGCATTGTCTGTGTGCAGATGTATCATCACATATGCATAGGCTGGCCAGATGAGCGAATCACGAGACCGGGCATCATGTATAGGTGTTAGGTTTTCCAACAAGCGGAAGAATACCGACCTGAAAATCCTAGCATTCGCCACAGCATAACGACCACCCACGGTAGCGATGGAACTCAACTTTTGGATTTCATGGGAAGACCACACGAAGACCCAATAACATTTATCCTAGACTGCCAAAAGTAACTGCGATATAAAAAGGTTCCAATTAAGCAATGGGTTGGGAGGACCCAGAAGCAATTAAGGGGAAAAACCCTCGAATGGTGGAATGAATATGGTGAGTTTATCACTAAGTGGGGGTAGCTGTGCTCATACCTTACAACCCAGTTTTAAGGAGAAAAGGTAGTAGCCCACTTAACCACAGAATTTCATAGCCTAACCCAGGCCGAGATTTTTGTCAGGCCAAAAGTACAGATGTATAAAAGAATTTTGCCCGAAGGAAACTATAAAAGATGCATGCACCACATTTTATGCATGCTACTCCCCAAATCGCAAACAGTCGATGAGCTAGTAAAAAGGATGCGTGATACAGAAAGAATTTACAAGGCACAAGCCCTGTTAGACAAGACACATGCCAGTAAAAGCCAGGAGAATGATAAGCATCCAAAGCGAAAGGGGAATCCTCCCCCTCTGCCCTTAAAACTGTGATGCTCTTTAATTGATGGTTCTGTCCAGAATCGCGCTTCAAATGAAATTGCCCAGTAAAGCAGTCAGACTTTGGGTGGGTGGGGAAAGGCGGAACATGGGCACCTGACCCCCACAGAGACGAACAGAGGTTAAAGGGTCGAACCACGCAGGAAATGCTACAGCTGGGGTGCGAATTGGGTCACCACCACCAGGAGCCTGAGGCCTGTCTTCCTCCAAAGACTAGCCGAAGAAAGCCACACACCCGAAGCCTTGCACATAGAGGTGGAGATCAATAGGAATAGGACACTCGCCCTACTAGATTCCACTACTACCTGTAACTTTATAAAGAGTGACTTTCTTACCTTTGCACAACGAGCTTTAGTTCGCCCACAAAACTGGTTGGTGCACATGGCACAACACGACCATACCCTTAAGATCGATGGCCGGGCTACTCTGACAGTAGGGGTTTACTGTCAAGACAACTCAATTGAATCCGTAGTCTCGCCGAATATTACTGAGGCGGTAATATTAGGTCAGCCATGGCTACGTCAACAACAGTGTGTCTTGGGTCATGGCAAGCAATGGATCTGTGTTGTCCGTAAAACAGGGTGATGAGAAACTGAGAACACGGCCTGAATGTGATAATCCCACACCCCCAATCACACCCGAAGAAATAAACCATCAACTCATACAACCATTATCCGTCCAGTTTCGTCAAATATTGGACGTTCATATTGAAGTTTTCGGCCAAGGCGGTTCGCTACACCAGACACATATCATCCAGCCTGAGATTTCGCCCACCACCAATATACCCATGTACAAACGACCATACCGTATGTCTGCCTGAAGGCAACACCTGATTATGGAACAGGTGAAAGCTATGAAAGAGCAGAGGATTGTGGAGCCATCTGACTCATCCTACACTTTCCAGGTTGTGTTGGTCCCTAAAACCAGATGGGCAACTCAGATTTTGTGTCAACTAAAAGACTTGAATGATGTGAAACACCAACTAGTGCCACCTTCAATCAATATTATGCACACTCTCCAGAATATAGGGTAGGCAAAATCTTTAGTATTCTATTGATAAGAAATAACTACATAGTTTCATTGGCCTGTGCAACTGGTTGCGAGATTGCATACCAGATATTGCCTGCTAAATGGCACCCCTCAAAACCCATACAAGAGAAGGAAACATGTTGGCGTGTGGGGAAGAACACCACAGCCCATTTTGCAACCTTAAGAAAAGCTTTCAACACCTGTGAAAAATCCACAGATCCCATGGGAAGAGCCCCAAATAGTACAAACAGACGCCTGCCAGAATGGGCTGGGAGTGGTCCTATACCAGGAGGGCCCTGCCGGACGACCCTGGGTAATCACATATGCCAGCACCCATTTGAATGCCACGAAACACAGATATATTAATGAACAAGACTTCCTCACTGTGATACGGGCATTGAGTAATTACCAATACCACCTAGAGAATAAGCACTTCATACTGCACACAGACGGCAAGGCCTTCCAATGGCTGTGCAAGTCAAAAAACACCAAGGCCAAGTTAGGAAGATGGGAAATGTTCCTAATGGAGTTTGATTTTGAGGTGCACCACTACCCAGGCAAGTCTAAATTACCTGTAAGATGCCTTATCATGGTGGCCAGAACCTGTTGTCGAAGGGGGGGGGGGGTGCTAAATATTATGAAGAATGGGAGAGAATGACCTTCTGCCCTTTCGAGAGGTCCCGAGGAACACATCCGGCTCCTCCAGCTACAACTCTGTATCAAATCATCTACCACTAACCGAATAACCCGGACACCCATTGTCTACTCCAGAACCAACCCCAGTTATTTCAACTTCGAGACATTATCTGGTCTCAAAGGGGACAGCCTGGGGCCCCATGCAAGATCTGGATACTACGAAACATGAGGGCGGACTTGTGAAGCCACCACAATAACCACCCACAAACCGGTCATCCAAGCATCAGAAGAGACTTCGGGATATAAGAGAACACTACATATGGGACAGGATAACCTAAGATGTGCGACAGTATGCCAACAACTGTGTGGCATGCTGTCATGGCCAAGCCTACCTGTTGTCGTAACCTGCAGGAACACCCTGTTGGCCTCACTCCACCTGGACCCACTTGGCGGCCGATTTAATGAGGCCATACCCCAGAAGAATGAAAGGAAACCCATACCTACTGGTAGTCAGAGTCCAATTTTCCTGCTGGGTGGAAGCATTTCCCCTTCCCAGCCAGGAGAAACAGAAAATTATTGGACAATTTGAAAATTAAATGTTTTCCTGCTCGGGGTAACCACAGGACATACTGACTGATAATTGTACTCAATTTACCAGCCACAAGTGGCAAACGGCCTGCAATGCATGGGGGGTAAAGACGTGGACTATCCCTCACCGCCCCATACAACTGCCAAATAAACCCCGCTGATTGGAGAAGCCAGGAGCTGAAGAATAACCTCCGCCTCAGTGTGGATGAAGATCACCATCACTGGAATAACCATCTGCCCAACATTCTCTCCACTCTCAGGAGAGCAAACAATGAGACAGTGAATACCAGCCTGAGCCAGCTCCTCATGGGACGAAATATCCACTACCCAGGTGAGTAGCAGTGGGAACATGCTGCCACAGAAATGCCACAACTGGAGGATATCAGGTTGGCATCTCTGGCCCGGGCCACGAGGGTGTGTGGTGCCCAAGACAATTACATAGCTCACAAGTACCAGCAACCCAGCACCAGGGTGAGAAGCTTCAAAATGGGTGAGGCTGTGCTTCTCCGCAGCCACCCACGAAGTAAGGTCAAAGGTCAATTAAGCGTGGGCCTCGCTGACAAGTGGGAAGGGCCCTACACGATTGTGGGATGCCATGACAATACATACTAGAAGAGGATTCCAGGGGACGAAACTGCAAAGTAACCCGAGGGAAGATGCGCCCTTTCCCCGCAGGAACCTAAGACCACGAGGCCGAAGTTCAGGAATCAGAGGGAGAAGAAGAAAAGGAACGAAGGTAGGACGATCCCCAACCACAGATTCCCACCGAGATCGAGGCACCTACCTTCTAAGAGCCAGAACTCCGACTGGACTTCGACCAGAGGAGTGTCCAACCCACCCTGACCGGGGTCGAACGACTAACACCTCGAAAAGCAATGTCAATCCGAACATTACCCTCGACTCCAACGAACTTCCTCTGCAAGATGACTGCCAGAAATGGCCGTATGACCCCCCACCAGTTCTGAACTGATATGGCGGAACCTCTTCAACAGGTAGCCCCAAGCGACACCAGCAATACAGCCCCATTCAGAAGTAGGATGACCCCAGTAGAGCCGATGAGACAGGGTTGTCCGAAGATACCCTGCCTCAGGCAGGAACCCAGGTCACATCCACCAAGCCGGATAGTGCTGAGGCCCACAGCAATGCATCACCTTCCATACCAGAGGATGAGCCCAATAGTGCCAATGAAGCAGGGGGCCCAAAGAGACCCTGCCTCAGATGGCAACCCAGACCACGTCCACCCAGAACAGTGTGGTCACCCAGGATGTAACGATGACGGGCGGTGCCGAGACCACTATGTCAACTACCATGCGATAGAATGAGACCAGCAGAGACGAGGGGGCAGGGAAATTAGATGAGTCTCTGTCTCTGATGGCAACCCAGGTCATCATGTTGCCCCACTGGGTCACGATGCTGGATGGCGCCGAGACCACTGCGGCTTCGCCTTCCATAAAGAAGGATGAGCCCAGCAGAGCCGAGGGGGCAGGAGTAATGGAGAAACCCCTGCCCCTGATGGCTACCTCACCATCGCCCCTCCAGAAGGAGAGGACACCTGATCGTTTCCGGTGCCTGGTGGCCTTGAGCTGGCCACCGCCTGGTACGCAAATCCAGAGAGCAGCAGCCAGCCCATGAGAGATATGCCTTCCCATGCCTGCCACAGCACTTCTAAGTTCACATGGCCATGNACCCCTGCCCCTGATGGCTACCTCACCATCGCCCCTCCAGAAGGAGAGGACACCTGATCGTTTCCGGTGCCTGGTGGTCTTGAGCTGGCCACCGCCTGGTACGCAAATCCAGAGAGCAGCAGCCAGCCCATGAGAGATATGCCTTCCCATGCCTGCCACAGCACTTCTAAGTTCACATGGCCATGCCTCCAGTATGCGGCCTTGAGGAAACGAGGTCGTCCATGCTAAATCTCCAACCAGAGACAGCCGGTATCAGGAACATGAGGTGTTAAATACTCAACACAGAGAGTGTATTAACACCGGTATTAAAACAGCTGTTAAATTGCTGTTATCAGTGACAGCGATGTTATCGTGGACCAGAGTTGTAACACAGCACTATGTCAAATAACCATTCAAAACTGTACAAGTATCTAGTGGCAGTGAATATGAGCAACGATGCAATATACATCATAGTTGGTAACAGTAAAACACTAATTCTCTTAATGAAGCACCGACTTCTTCATAGGTGACGAATGAATCCAGATTGAAGTTAATATGTTTTTTATTATCTGTAGGTGGCCCGTATGTCCATTGGTTAGTATTATTAGTCATTATAATGGTACTCTTGATGTAAATATTAAGTAGATACAGACCAGCCTACATAATGGAAGGCCTAGAGCTAGCCCCACTAGAGCTATGTCACACGTAATAAAATACCTGTTGTGCGACCCCTAGGAGGATACAAGACAGAGCCACTTTAAAACGCCTCAGTGCCACGGCAGGTAAGCCAACAGAAATGAAACACCCCTCACGAGTGAGACTTGTATATGCACTAGTGTTCGATTAATTTTTTCGTGACCGCCTGTAAATTGGCTTTCTTCCAAGAGAAATCAGTAAATGATTTTGGTACATAAACACTGCCATCGGCTGACTTGTGAGAGTGGCATGCTGATTACATAACAAACTAAGGAACACGAGCATTCACCCGAATCCGGGCCATTACCACATGACAGTTATCCTCCCTCCATAAACAACTTTGGTTGGGGGGGGGGATAGTAGAACCCATTAGTATGATACTCGCCCAGCCAGCCAGCTCGATAGAGAGACACCGCTACATCACGTCAAAAGCGAAAGTAACACACTGCGACGGAGCCCACAGAGCGCACATCAGAGGAGCACTACAGAAGGAAAAATCGACCTTCTTGCGAGTGAAAATACTACATCACTCCCATATAATTTTTTTTCTATCACATGATTCTCTGATGAAGACATAGAGAAGGGGGGGGAGGCAATTGATGCCTGATGTATACTGACATTTATTTACACACAACTTCACCTCATCTTCAATTGTTATCATGTCACCCCAGGTGGGGTTTGAACCCTGCACGACTTGCAGGGTTCTTAATAAACCAACATCAAACATTTATAATTATTAAAGGTAAAAAAGTTGTTATGTGGCAAGAGGTTTGCCACCACTGTTATTTTCATTACGGTAGGACGTATTAATTACAGTTTTCTCTTAGGATGAATCTCCCGATAACATAAAACAATATTCGGAGAGATGTTATTTAATTTCACTTCGTTTTCGATATTTCACAAAAATAGAGATATAGATATCGATTTTCAAGGACTTATATCTACTTTAATATTCAGTTTAGGTAAAAGTGTCCAAAAAATTCCCCCTGGATTTTGCATAAGAAGTCTCAGGAAAAAATGTTGTCGGTCGAGTTCCAAACTTCCCTGTATGAAGTATGTATATTTATAGTACACATAAGTATATGCATGTACACATATATCACGAGCATTTAACTTCATTTGCTATAAACAATAAAGACGGAAACTCTTTTCAAACAATACATATCTTCCTTGCCTATATTCTCGTAAATTATGTACAGGGAAGTTTTGTTCCGCGTGTTTTCTGGTAAGGACAGTGAAGATAGTACCGGATATGGCACTACAACATTTGGTGTGTATTCGTTTCTGCCCGATAATATATAATGGTTTTGTCCTACTAACAACTCGCTGTTTGTGGTTAATTCTTAAAGTGTCTGTTTTGTGAGCGGAAGTAGAACGCTGCAATGCCAGAAAGTTGTAAGGTTAAGAGCGAAATATAATTTCCTCCCGGTGTCAAAGAGTATTAGATATTTATCACCTCTTGCTCCCACTTCCCTTCTTCAGCATGGCGGGAAATTCTCTCAATTTCCGCTTCACCTTCGGCTTCCATTTCACGAAAATCCATTTCACGTTAATGGGAATCGAAAGTGCCCAGCTAATAGCACAACGGAAAGGATATCTTAAATGTATTATGAATGACCTTCGTATCTGTAGAAAATTCCTGATAATTAAGAGTTCACAGCATATAGTTTTCTGTCGTGATGGATGGAGGAATAAGCTAACATCAAATTGAAACTAAAACATAATTGGAGATTTATTTTGCAAATACCTATGTCGGCGTTTACACATACGGGCATACAAACTATTGTAAACTTAATGATCCTAATAATGTTTTTTTATCAAGACATAAGGTTATCCTAGGTACCGTTGATGAGCTGTTTCTCGCCCAGATATATTTTTATTTTAGGACTTCTGAACTTCGTATGGCTCTCTTGCAACGAAGAACGTCATCAAACATGCCTATGTAAAAATAATTTTTTAAATTTATCTGTTAAGTACCACGAGATTATAACTAAGATCAAATTTATTTCAGCTTTCTTCATCCAATTTTATTCTACAGCTGCGTTTAATAACTTGACGTAGTTTTGCATCTATAGGCTATTCACGGTAAAGTGAGCACATTTAAGGCCCTAGTTTCTTTTTCCTTTAAGATATTATTTATCATTTAAAGACCTTTTGAAATAAATATTGCCCTGTAAGTAATAAGAACAGTGTGCATAATCCACCGTAACCAGATGTAACATCTAAGGCTAAAATAAAACATATTTATTGACTATCATCCCAAATGAAAAGGCTGTAAAAGTGCTCAATTTACCGTAAATAGCAAATACCGCTAGGAATTGCTAGTGTCGTCAGGGTTATGTGATACGGAGGTATGTAAGAGCTTCTTCATTTACTGCGCGCAGCAGAACTTTAAAAATCTAAGATAACGTCCCTGGAGGCAGTGACAGGTGTTATGGATATGCCACATAAATATACATGTGTGTATATATATATATATATATATATATATATATATAATTGATTTCAATTTCTTTTTTCGTGATTATCCTGCAGCCGAAGTTTGTCGGTCGAATTAAGATCAAAGCTGTGTGTGCGTGTGTGTATATATGTAAAATGTTTTGAGGAGAAGAATAATTTATTACGATGCAACTATTTATATAAGCTACCTATTTTCTTGTATGTGTATTAAATAGATACTTGTGTTTAACCCATTGAGATTCAGTGTACAAAACTGTATACATAATAAATAGCAAAATTATTTTTGTTTGGTGCTGTATACTGTGGAGCTCAGCGCCCGGTTATCTCCCCTGCGCGTAACTGATACGTAAACTTCGTTACCGTTTAAGATTGTGAATTATTCATATCACTATACACTGTTCACGGTAAACTGAACACTCTTGAAAGCCCGGCTTAAGATATACTTCTCCGATTACGTTCTATCATTCCACCACATGTAAGTTTAACATTTACGTGGGACTGATCGCTTTACTCATTCACCATCCAAGTGAAATAGTGTTATTGCTTACCACGTAAATGTGATACTTTTATGTCAATTCTTACTTTGTCCGTTCACGGTTAACTGACCACTTTCGAAATCAAACTTCGAAAAATGTCACTGTCCCTACCTGCATTTATTTTAATGGGCACATTGACTGGTATGAACCCAGTAAAGTTGGTAACGACAGAGGGAAAGTAATTCCTCCCCTTAACATAAAATGTATAGTGTCAGGTAAACTTATGTGAATACCCAAATTATTTATTTTTATTTCTGTTTATTTTAACGTACATAAGTATAAGAACAAGTAAAATTTTGAAATATTTATTTGAATAATAAATCCACAGTTTTACTTGACTAATATATGGATAATGTGATCAGGTCCGCGGCAATGTAATTTTTTCATATGGTGGAAGAATACACAATGTCCATACAAGTAGACTTTAAGCAGATCTTTCGAAAGTGCTCAGTTTATCGTGAACAGCCTATAATAACGGGAATAAAAAAAGAAACACGAAAACAAATGCACATAGATTTAAACATTACGTTCACAATACAACACCGACTCTTAGGACTTTTTTTATTTCATCTCTGCCAACTTAACTTATCGCCCGCATGTTAATATGCACTGTAGCATGTAGTGACGGGCAGTGTCATTTTTAATTATGTTAAATTCAAAATTGCTAACTTTATTGTGAACAGCTTATACAGCCAAACACAAATGCTAACTCTCATTGGTGATGATAACGTAACAAGTGTTGTATTGGAAAAAGTATAACACTCGTCAAAAATGCATCGTTTGCAGAACCTAAAATATATATTTAAATAAGTATGAAAGTTTTAATGTATATGGGATATTTTATCATGTTTGTCTGCTTTTCTCAATCATTTCCATTCTCATAAATAAGTTGACGCATAAGGCATATTGGAAGTATGCATTAGAAGCGGCACTGACACAACCCTCACCCCAACCCCCTTTCCCGGCAGGTTAAGCCAGTGTAGGGCCTCCCAGACGACACGTGTTACCCGTTAACGCATGCCGAGGTCAAGCAGAGGTGGGGTAGCACTTTCCGCCCACGGGCCTCTCCTCCCCCCTAGCAAACCGCGTGAATCTTGTACACGCCTAAGAAATGACGAGATATGCTGGCGATTTTCGGCCAAGAGAGAAATTAAAACACGTGCTGAAGGGTGATACGTACTGAGAATAAGCTGACCAGCGTATGGCAGGGGCAACTGGCCCACTCCACACCCTGCCCCACTGCCAACAAGAGGCCAACGTGTGGATGAAGTGTTCATTGTTCAAAACCTTCCTCCCTCCCCTTCTCACAACAAGGGAGGCACGTGTAGGAATCTAGGGAGGACGCCCAGATAGTTTAAATGCTGTTTTTAGAGACAAGGAGGGGTCAGTCAGTCAACTCAGTCATGCAGTCATATCGGAGAAGTCGGAAGCTGCGATACTCCATGCTGGAAATATCAGTTGAAACAGTGGAACCAAATCAGTTAGAATCGCGCGCGGAAAGAGGAAGTCAGTGCAGTAGTTAACCAAGGCTGGGGAGATCGGACCCCGGCGAAGGGAGTCAGTCGCATCAGTAAGTTGATCAGTTGTATCGTCAGTTACGTGAGAGCAGTCGCACCGGTCAGTTAGAAGTGCGCGACGAGAGAGAAAGTCCGTCGGGACGCCGAGAGGCAACGGGGTTCAAGTCCCGGCAGAGACAACCAGAGACAGTGTTAAGGGGTCAGCCATATTGGGACAAACAACCAATAATTTCCCACGCTGCGGGGCGCAGGGCGAGAGTCAGTGCGGAGAGTAAGTCAATCAGTGATAACCCATCGCCAGACGGCGACGAGCGGCAGGTAGCGTGGCGCTCGGAAGCGCCACATCAGGCATTGGGAGCCGGAACGTGGAAGTCAGCCGAGTCAGTTACAATCACGCACCGAGAAGGCGGAGTCCAGTGGTGAACTCCAACGAGGAGAGCTACATCAAGCGAGTGGGCGTAGTCCAGTGCATTCCTGCGCTGAGAGCTGGGGTGGGGGCCTGCCAAGGATCCCTCACCGGGAAATGGTAGGGAGGTAATTAGTAGGATACAACCCTACGCTGCGAACGGGAGTCGAGTGGTGAGCCTCCTCGAGGATCGCCATGTCGAGAGGAAGCCAGCTGAGTGAAGCACGCCAACAACAGCCAGTCCGAGGGCCTGTAATAGGGCCACCCAACTCACCAGATCTCAACTAATGCCCGAACAACTACCCCGCAACAAGTACAGTTAAGTAACAACGGCGTCACTCAGGGACGTCCCCTGTCACCTTATGCCCCCACAGCATCGGAAACGTTTGCCAGAGCACTGTAATCAGCCCTTCAGGCCAAGATCTGGCAGGGTCGACAACATATGAGTTAGTTCTCGGCAAAAGGTACCGAGATAGTATTTGTACTTCACACAAAAGTGGCGGGAATGTGTGTATGGATCCCGTCAAATAAACCAGTGTTAAACCAAGGCATGATTAAGCCTTTGTCAGTCATTGTTTGATATACCCCCAACCTTTATGGCACCTTATAGTCTGTGCCATTTAACATTAACTGAGATCCTCTGATGCACAGGTGGGGAATAGCGTTAAAGTTATGAAGAGTTATTTACAGCCACTGGCAATAACATCTCTATATTTACTCCCAATCTAACTTCACTACAATCTACAATGAACGAGAAAAGCTGTCCCTGATTCTATGCTCATAGTTATCTCTCGAGGAAAGTAGTAAGATAATGAAAAGCGAACTGGTTTCCCTGAACTTGAGAGTGAGTATAATTTTAAAGCAAATTACGTTCATCACTAATCCGTGTTCGAAGTTCTTTACGGGAACGTCGTATTTGCTGAGAACACACTGCATCACCACGTGTACATTCCCATTGGGATAACGTTTCGGTTATTCGTAAATTTAATAACTTTGGAAGACATAAATGCGGGCAAATGATTTTTTTTGCTATTTTCCGTAATTCAGAAGCTCACTGGTACGGTTTCTTATCTTTTCCTTTTGCGGATAATATAATTTCACGAGCAGCTTTTTGGAATATTGTTAAAAGTTACTTCTGTTCTGGAAGAGGTTCAGTAATTGACTTAAGCTGCAAAACGTAAACTTAGAGTATAATAAAACGACTGCTATAACATTGTAAGTTCTTTATGTTATTACAGACATTAATATTGATATATGTGTTTATTATTTGCAAGGCAATTTTTATATTTACATTTGGTGGAAGGATACGAATAAGCTGATAGTAACTATTAAGTACGGCCTTAAAAAGTGCTCAATTTATGGTAAACAGCCTATAAAACACCGATAACTGAGTATACACTAAAAATACTACAAAATGCACTGAAATACCACCAACTACGTTTTGGTAATTATTAAACGGGAGATGCTTTTAGAGGCTACACATACACATCCTAAGGGTATGCTAAACCACAGTAAGCCCAATGCCATAAAACATTTACGCACCTTATTAAAAACATTCAGTATCAGTGAAAGTTGTTAGTAAATTGGTAAATAGGTGGATGATCCGCAAACCTTTTGAAGTTTCGTGCAACGATGCATGCATTTAATCGGCAGAGGCCGCTGATGTCGCTCTTTGTATCACGAAAGTAAACTGTCATCAGATAAGCTCATATACAGTAATGTGAAACGCACAATACTTGCTCGGCTTCACTAATAAGCAATATGAATGCCAAGATAATGCACAGGACAGCTGTATTTATAATATTGACGTAGTTAGAGACTAGCGTAATAATAGAGCTGCGAGAGGCGGAGTGGGCAGCGTGCAGAACTGCTAGTCCATTAAGTGATTGAGAATACACAGTCGGATGATGATGGGAGCACTCTACATGTGAACACACGCACACTTGATGGACTCATTCTGGATTATCCCGTCAGACCACTAGCAGACAGGACCGTTTGATTGTCAGGGAAACACGAAAATAGCCAGCAACTTCCTGCCCACCATACAGCTATACGAGGCAGCTACCCCAGAGTATCGTATCTCTACCAGAACCATTTCCAGACTCCCAGCATAAGAAAATCTGCAATCCTTAAGACTTCAACATCTTCATCCGTTTACACCTTATAATCATCGCCGTCGTTACCAGTATTTTATCACCAAAGTCATCGGAGATGCTACAGACTGATGAAGCATTACCTTAGCATATTAATCACACTTTTCGTTACCTATGTTTGACATGGACAAGCNGATGCTACAGACTGATGAAGCATTACCTTAGCATATTAATCACACTTTTCGTTACCTATGTTTGACATGGACAAGCAATACAATCAATTTTGTAAAATAAGTTCATGTCATGAATGTTATGTTTTGCTTGCTGGCTTTCTTCGCTTTCCTTTNAATACAATCAATTTTGTAAAATAAGTTCATGTCATGAATGTTATGTTTTGCTTGCTGGCTTTCTTCGCTTTCCTTTACCCCATTACGCCCACTGCCGGTGTGGTGGTGTAAGGAGACATGGCATATAATCATCGTTCGCTTCTGGTAGTGATACGAAGGTCATTGTATGTACAGCAGTACAGTGAGTACATCCTGAGGTCCACGTCGTACAGCCCCTGGTTTAAGTGCCCAGGATATTCCCAACAAGATACCTGCACACAGCTCTGATTCACCAGGAGTATGTTCAACACGTTTCAACACTTCCTTTTACTCCTTACTGATTACTTTACTTGTCGTTCACTTAACTTTTTCTTGGACCAGAAGAGCTGTAATCTTCCTCCGTGCCGAAGTGGGCACGATTTTGTACATAGAATGCTACAAGCATAGACAAATCTGCCACAGGATAACATAAGGTGCTTGTCTGATTCCATGCCGACCGTATCGACTCATCTGTCCATAAATGAGTTGGTCCTGCGTGATATTAAAGTTGCCTTTTACTGTGTCGCAGGTTGGTAGAACAATGTTTCGTGATGCAATAACAGGTTACCTCTTTTACCATATCTGTACCATCGCACTTTCATAATTTTGTTTGGATCTTATAGTTCCTTCAAAGTGAAAAACTTTTTATGGTAATAGGTGTAATAGCTTCTTTGGCAGTGGTCACGTGGAAGGAGAAACCTCCAAAACGGTGTAATCACTTTAACCAAAAAATACAAAATATCTTTTAAACATTTGTTTTAATAATGAACCTACCGTTTTACACTTTACTGGCAATTTTGGTGTTTTAGAAATGATTACTACTAAAGACAGCAAGTAGTTTTAGAATCTAATNTTTTACACTTTACTGGCAATTTTGGTGTTTTAGAAATGATTACTACTAAAGACAGCAAGTAGTTTTAGAATCTAATCAGGTAAGCGTGATGCCTTCTTAATTTTTTTAAAAATAGTACATAATTTCTTCACGGTTATTTAACTGACTTAAACTAAACCCGACATTCGGAAATTCTTCATCACAGCTTTATATTCAGGTATAAACATAATCTTTCATTTGCTAGTTTTACAGCTCATGTTGCAATAAAAACAAATCTTATGCACTATATCCGAGAAACTTTTCTACTGAATCTCGACAGTATTGGTATTCAAGTNATGCAATAAAAACAAATCTTATGCACTATATCCGAGAAACTTTTCTACTGAATCTCGACAGTATTGGTATTCAAGTAGTAGTACTACGGAATACATATAAACTACAAAATAATCCCTTATTATCATGCACTTATTTTCAAAATGGCTGCATTATAAATTTTTGTTTTCATATCCTAACTTTTCAGCTTTTGTAAAGATTCTCTGGTAAGTCAAAAACTCTGTAGTGTCTGTTACCACCGAGAGACACGTTTAATTTATGTAATAAGCTTTGCCCTCCATCGTGTCTTCGTACTGTAATATTAAATTAAGATTCAGCTTTTATTTCATATTCTAATTTGTTAAACCAATACCGGAAAGATGTGTTGTTCTNTTGTTGTGCAATCAATACACTGGAGTAAAACATGAACTTTTTATAATAAAGTCAATTATTTTTCCAAAATAACATACTATTAAAATTACTGGGGATTGGGGCGAATTACATACATAAATGAATCCGTATGCCTTAATATGAAAAATAAATTAACATGAACTGCCCAGGTATATAGCAATGTAACATACTATAGTAACGCAGCTATAACCTACGACTTGGAGCTCTGCAAATGTCGGGCAGATGGGACGAAGTGCCTGCAGATAAGTCTGCCCGCCTGCTAGCTATCTCTGTTGGGCGTCGTTGGTGCTTTGCGAGTGTTTCTGTCTCTCTCTTTCACTAGGGTAGGGGAGCCAAGTGCATTCTTAAGCCAGCGCGACTATAGCACCAAATTTTTTTTACAAGAACTTCTGCGGAATACATCAAACATGTATGTATTTATTGAAAGAATGGTATTTTCTATAATGGCTACATTAAAAAACATTTGTAGAACCACTTGATTAATTATAATCAAATCTTCCACTTGAATTATATTTAATTTTTATTTTCTTACTGTTTTGTTTCCGTGCTTTTTTAAATCATTTAAAATAAGAAAGATTAAAAAAAACTACTAACAATCTTTAAGCACATAATTTCACTGAATTAAAAGCAATATACAAGTTTGTCAGCAAACCTTGCTGTTTGAAGTCTGATTATCATTGTATATTGGGAACATAAACAAACCAGAATTGTAACTATAACTGTAACACGTTATCACCAAACTCGATTACTGACACTGCTGGGAGTTTTAACGTGCAAGCTAATATGTAGTTTATTCTTCAGTAAAAATTTATCTAGGCGATGCTTAAGGAAGCATTCACATTTGTCTGTTTAAATCGGCGGTAGTAATCTGCATCAATAATGAGAATCTAAGACATAATACAAGCAACTTAGAACTAATTAATACAATTTGTTATTATATTAATACAATAAAGATCTAACGAAACCTACAATAATAAATGCAAAATGTATCAAAGAGGCTGCCTTAAAATTTTTTAACCAATAACAGATTAGTTTCTTACGGCATTTTTATCGGTTAAATAACCTTTCACATACCTATAATTCTACACATACTTTTTTTTTAAAATTAAATTCTATATTTTCACAAAATCCCCCAAGCGCAACCTTTTAATCAGAACTGCGAACAAATTTTTATCCTAACATGAAACCGAATTGACATCTTTTTACTCTGTGTAATGGTTTTGAATCAGTATAGATTGTTTTTATATTTTCGGAGAAATACTTGTAAGGCAAAATGTCAACAGTTCATAAAAACTGAGCGCGTAAATTGAAAAAATACAAATAGCTTTGTGGTAGATGTTTGTCAATAGCGTTAAAAAAAATAACGTTTGGAATAAGATATATTAAACACAGTACACAAATAAAAAAAAAAAGATGAATATCCTCAATGTACTAACAATGCNAAATACAAATAGCTTTGTGGTAGATGTTTGTCAATAGCGTTAAAAAAAAAAACGTTTGGAATAAGATATATTAAACAACGTACACAAATAAAAAAAATATGATGAATATCCTCAATGTACTAACAATGTATGTTATTGAAGGTCACGTAGAAGAAAATATTAAATCTGAGTGTTCCTTAAAATATTGATTTGAATTATTGATTGCACGCTTTCCATAAAATTTAAATACATTCCACTAAAAGCAATTTTGATTACAATTGTTTGTTATAACTTCGTGGAAGTTACAGGTTACTTGTGAAAAACATTTTTACTGTGGAAAAACAGCACACTCCCTACACAATGCTATTAATGAAGGATGGATATTACTTTGCAGGGAACTTTAAAGTCTTCGTATTAAACTTAATTAAGGAGCTATTGCAAAGTTTCCCTTACTGGTAGAGCTGCCTTCATTTTCCGTCATATTATTGCGGTTGTCTCACTTATTTTACTATGTTTCAGATTCAACACTGTAATTTGAAACTGTTCGAAGAGATAAAATGCAGTAAGGATACTTTCTTTTTCTCTTATAGATGACTAGCGCCACTTCCAGACTGCCAGCCTAGCAGAAACAGCAGTATAACAGTAAACTATAAGTAAATGAAAGACAATACAAGAATAGTAGAATTATTCCAGTTCAGTAGACAAATTGTTTCCTTCCTCTCACTTACTAACTTTAACTCTTCTTTATATTGTTTTCTAATACAGGTTAGTCAGTTGAAAAATTGTATTATATGATACAAATTGCAGTCAATGATCTGAATCCAGATTTCTTCAGTTGAGATAAAATATGTTCTTTTGTGAAGTTAATATAATGCTAGATTAGGTAAAGTAATAAGAAATTAAAGAAATTCTAGGAATCTAAAACATTTTTTTATTCCTATGTCGATTAAAAAGTGAAAACACCTGTAATGGTTTTTACTTTGTCAAAATATTTACAGTCAGTAAAGAGAGTGCATAATAGAGAATTTTAAGGTTTGGGATTTACAAAAATTAAGCATAGTATTGACGCATAATGCGTATTGGAAGTATGCATTAGATGCAGTGCTGTAACAACCCTCACCCCCCCCCTCTTCAAACAAGCTTAAGCCACTGTAGGGCCTACCGGACGACACATGTTACCCGTTAACGCGTGCCGAGGTCAAGCCGAGGTGGGATAACATTTTCCACCCACGGGCCTCTCCCCCACCCCCCTAGCAAACCACATGAAACTTGTACACGCCTAAGAAATGACGATATATACTGGCGATTTCCGCCCACGACAGAAATTAAAACACATACTGAAGGGTGATATGCACCGAGAATAAGCTGACAGCGCACGACAGGGGCAATTGGCCCACACCACCGCCTGCCTCCTGCACCAACAAGAGGCCAACATGTGGATGAAGTGTTCATTGTTCAAAGCCTTCCTCCCTCCCCTTCCCACAACAAGAGAGGAATGAGTAGGAATCAAGGGAGTGCGCCTAGATAGTTAAAAACCCTTTTTTTAGAGACAAGGAGGGGGTCAGTCAAGTCAGTTAATACAGTCGAGTCAGTCGGGTCAGTCATATCAGGGCAGTGAAACTGCGATACTCCGTGCTGGGAAGATCAGTTTAATCAGTGGAACCAGATCCGTTAGAATCGCGCGCCGAGAGAGAAAGTCTATGCAGTAGTTTACCGAGGCTGGGGAGATCGGACCCCGGCCAATAGAGCCAGTCGCATCNTCAGGGCAGTGAAACTGCGATACTCCGTGCTGGGAAGATCAGTTTAATCAGTGGAACCAGATCCGTTAGAATCGCGCACCGAGAGAGAAAGTCTATGCAGTAGTTTACCGAGGCTGGGGAGATCGGACCCCGGCCAATAGAGCCAGTCGCATCAGTCAGTCGATCAGTTGCATTGTCAGTTATGTGAGAGCAGTCTACCCTGTCAGTTAGAAGCGCACGCCGAGAGAGAAAGTCCGAAGGGACGCCGAGTGGCCGCCGGGTTTGGGCCCCGGCAGAGACAACAAGAGACAGTGTTAAGGGGTCAGCCATATCGGGACAAACAACCAGTCAGTACAGAGAGTAAGTCAATCAGTGATACCCCATCGCCGGACGGCGACGAGCGGCAGGTAGCGCGGCGCTCGGAAGCGCCACACCAGGACATGCATGGCATCAGGCATTGGGAGCCGGAATGTGGAAGTCAGCCGAGTCAGTTACAATCACGCACATCGAGCGAGTGGGAGCAATCTAGTGCAACCCCGCGCCGAGTGGATAGGGGAGGGGGCCCGCCAATGATCCCTCTCTGGGATGTGCTAGTGAGGTAATTAGTCAAATACAACCCTACGCCGCGAATGGGAGTCGAACAGTGATCTTAAACGAGGAGCACCACGTCGAGAGGAAGCCAGCTGAGTCCAGCACGCCAACAACAGCCAGTCCGAGGGCCTGTAAGAGGGCCACCTAACTCACCAGATATCAACTACTGCCGGAACAACTACCTCACAAAAAGTACAGTTAAGTAACAACGGCGTCACTCAAAGGACATGTCCTGTCACCTAATGCCCCCACAGCGTCGGGAACGTTTGTCAGAACAACTGTAATCAGCCCTTCAGGCCAAGAACTAGCAGGGTCAATAACGTATGAGTTAACTCTCGGCAAAATGTGCCAAGAAAGTATGTGTACTTCACGTTAAAGTGCCAGGAATGTGTGTATGAATTCTCTTCAAATAAACCTGTTAAAACTAAGACGTGATGAANTACTTCACGTTAAAGTGCCAGGAATGTGTGTATGAATTCTCTTCAAATAAACCTGTTAAAACTAAGACGTGATGAAATCATTATAGTATATACCCTCAACCTTTAAGGCACCTTATAGTCTGTGCCATTTAACATTAACTGAGATCCTATGACCCACAGGCGGGGACTAGCGTCAGCATATTTTCGGACATATCTACATGACGTGCAAGGATGTACGTTGTTTATGAGACTACCGCCAACACAATGCCCACATGAAATGCTTGAATTAGTAGCATTTTTCAAATGACGTTTCATAACCACAGTGATTTCGATCACGAAATTCATAAAACTTTCGTTTATACAAATATCTGTTTTCACGCAATTTATACCACTCATTCCATGCGAATACCCTTTCAAGTTTGAGAGATTTAAGTAAACGATCAAGTTCTTTTTTTCATAGAACAAGGCCAATGGGCAGTCGCTGAAGGTTATAGGGATCGACTTGAGGGAGGATTACTATCCATATGGGCAGATTTACGTGGCCTGCTTCAAAGTAGGCTCACCTATATTGACAAGGTAATACTAACACCTGAGGGATGAAACTCTAATCTAATATATTGTAGAAAAGAGCTCTTCGATAAACATTACAGTTCATATTTCGTGTAAGTGGGCATAAATTATTAATATGGTGATATAGAGGAATTTAATTAATGGTTAGTAATTTATCGTTTGTAATACATATTATTTATGGACTCTAAAGTTTTTTTTTCAAGGAGTGTAAATGGTTAGAAAAGTTGAGCCTTAAAATTAAGATAGGAGGGTCAGCAAAACTTATTGTGTCTAGTTTATACATGANAAATGGTTAGAAAAGTTGAGCCTTAAAATTAAGATAGGAGGGTCAGCAAAACTTATTGTGTCTAGTTTATACATGAAACGCAACCACGTCATCTCGCTGGCCTATCAGAATAGGGAATACGTTGGGTTATTTTTGCCTTTCATTGGTTTGATTTCATTTACATGATGACGTCTGCTCGAGTGTTTAGTTAATGTAGCGCAAATATATTTTTCTCCCGGAAATGAGGACGAAAGAGAAATGAAAACCAGGCTAGGATAATATTTTGATTTTTAATTCGTAAATGTTTATGGAGCTTTACGTTGCCACAGTTCATTGATTCCGTTTCTCAGATGTATGTAAAAAATCCTTGCATGAAAGGTAAAATGTTTATCATTATGTATGCAATTTTTTAGTTCGCCTATTTCATAAAACATAATTTAACTTCTTCAGCAGATCAAAATTTATTACATAATATTTATTCCCATAAATACGAAAATATGACTGCTTCTCCTAGAAACATTTTGTTCTGTAGATTATGGTGATATGCTTTTGGTTTCAAAGTTTGTAAAAAATACAAACACCATATTTTGGCAATCTGCTCTACCAAAGTTATATTTAAAACACAATTACGCCCGCATAACTAGAATTTTCACAGTTTTCAACCTAAAAAACAACAATACTTTCTCCCGACATTTTTATTCAGTACACAAATATTACGCGCTTACGTGAAGCGTCATTACACGCCGCTAAAAAAATCGCTGTCTTCTTGCACGCAAGTAAAAGTGTAACCAATGGTGGACCCAGGGGAATGGGGGCAAGGAGGCTTGAACCCCTGCCTTGAAGCTCGATTTCACACTCGATAAAATATTAATTTTTGATTTAATTGCATAGTTTATAGTGAAATATTAATACATTGATTACAATTTGTTTAGATATAATACCAACTAAGTATTTTAATTGACATATAGCATTAAACATAATGCTTACTGGTAAGCAAATTGTTTGATTTTACCGCACATTGTTCCACTCCTGAAGTAGCTCCCTCCTTCACGGGTCTCTAGATCTGACACTGAGTGTAACGTGAGGTGTATTACCTGTGTAACTGTTCACGTTGAAGTGAGTACTTTTGAAGCCCTAGTTGCGTTTCTATTATCAACCATTTTTTATCCTTCCGACACTTTTTAAAATAAATATTGCAGTGTAAGTAATAAGCACAGTGCATATATTTCACCGCACTCGAAAGTTAATGCCCGTGGCTACAAAAAACATATTGATAGACTATTGTTCGAAATGAGAGAACTTGAAAAAGTGCTCACATTACCGTTCATTACCGCCGCAATCCCACCCTGCTCGGTATGAATGCAGCTGCCTGACTCCGGGCAGCGGGAACAGCTGAGCTGGAGGCTTGTCCTGCGGCACGAAGCGGTAGAACTCGTTGCCGTCCTTGTACCATTTGACGGAGTAGAGTGCCTCGCCCTCCAGGTTGAAATGGCACTCCAGCTTGGCGTCCTGGTCTCGAACCGCGTGCATCGGGATGCGAACCTCCATCAGCCGCAGGCCGCGTCCACCTGCGCCAAACAAACACATGCCGCCGCCTTTAGCTTCGTGCCCCTCTCAAAACATTCTCATATATGTGGTAGTACATTCACAGTATCTTCACAATTTTTTTAATCAAACCAATATACATGTACAATGTAAAAAACGTTTCTGGCAAACTTCCTAAACTGTAATGGACGTTTTTATCCTATATGCAGTATGGGAACACCACTACATGTGAGAATGCATATATATGAATTATGAACATCACTACTACACAAAGTTGGCAAATTACCTATGCTTTGGACTGTTTCCTGAGAAAATGTAGGAGCACTGCATTGGATGTATAGGAAAACAATTTACCGTTCGCGGTTTCTCACTGTATCTAGAGGATGATTATAAAATTTTGGGACAAACATTGAGGGGTGGTAGAGCTCACTAAAACAAACAATTATTGTATAGGAATATATGGGCGGGAGTGACGCGTTGAGGAACAAACAGAATAATAACACATGGAATGCGAAACATTGTTTATTTACAACGTCGCCGCTAAATGCCTTTTTACAGCAATGTTTAAAATAATTGCTCACAATTGCTACCACGAACAGTAATGCAAGCTTGGTAACGTCGGTGAAGTGATTGGCGAACAGATTCAAATACGCCGGGTATTTCACGCACGCCACCATTGTCAGCCAATCACGCAATATGTAGAGGTCGTCAAGCATGCGTGAAGGTTGGTGGATGCATTTCCAGCAACTGTTTTAACATTTTCTGTACGGAATCACTCGTTAGGTATGCTGCTAAGGAACATTTTATGTTTCCGTTAATGTGTTATGTTTGTGTGTTTGTGCCTCAATGCGTCACTTCCGCCCATACATTCCTATATAATAATTGTTTGTTTTAGTGAGCTCAACGTTTGTCCCGTGATTTTAGAATCATCCTGTATACACTGGTGTCGTAAATTTGAAAATAGTTCCTAAGAGTGCATCATGTATTTTGTTCTTCCCTATTTATGTAATTTACCACAAGCGTTTTATATTTACGTTAACGTCAAAGTATTTTATTTATAGAGTCCCGAGAATTAAGTGAATTTATTCTGGGGCGAGGTGGACTTCAAACACTTATTCTTTTCTCCTACTATTCTGATTTGACGGCAGTTTTATTATTTAGGCATGCCCCTTTTGACTGCGAGCCCATAGTACGCAGGAAGAAGTAGTGTGAATGAGCGCTGAACAGTCGTGTACAAAGGCCTCACTTGATCGCAGCAACCACTAAGCAAATTATAAGTGTCTCGAGTGTATAGGGGACTGTTAAGTATTGCGTGCTGCCTTATCAACCCTAAAATACTCGGGGTTCTATTTAACTATGAATTATATTTCATTTGTAATCAATTTGAATAATATTTTAGAAGCAATATGGTGATGCCTAACAAGAAATAGTTTCCATGCAAATTCTTTTAATTTTACTGAGTGTGGTGCGTTGTCCCTTTGGTGTAATTTTCTAAACTTAGCTAAGCTTTGTTTGCACGAAGCGGAGGAATAGTCTNATAGTACGCAGGAAGAAGTAGTGTGAATGAGCGCTGAACAGTCGTGTACAAAGGCCTCACTTGATCGCAGCAACCAGTAAGCAAATTATAAGTGTCTCGAGTGTATAGGGGACTGTTAAGTATTGCGTGCTGCCTTATCAACCCTAAAATACTCGGGGTTCTATTTAACTATGAATTATATTTCATTTGTAATCAATTTGAATAATATTTTAGAAGAAATATGTGTGCTGGTAATGCCTAACAAGAAATAGTTTCCATGCAAATTCTTTTAATTTTACTGAGTGCGCACAAATGTGGTGCGTTGTCCCTTTGGTGTAATTTTCTAAACTTAGCTAAGCTTTGTTTGCACGAAGCGGAGGAATAGTCTNGTGTGGTGCGTTGTCCCTTTGGTGTAATTTTCTAAACTTAGCTAAGCTTTGTTTGCACGAAGCGGAGGAATAGTCTGAAAATAGAGATTTAGGAAGTCTTCAGAAAACTTTGAAAGAACCACGATTGGGCTTAATTGAAGACCACAAGTGAAAAACCTACCAAGTCCTTTTTTTTTTCTATCCCCGGTTTTTTAGCCATTTTGTTTGCTTTGGTGCTGTGTTTTCTACTGATGTTACAGTCATAGGGAAGAACGTAATCAGTCACAAAAAACAGCTATATGAAATATCAGTATACAAGGGAAGAACATAGCAGCTTCTAAAATTAACATCGCTGTTCTATAAAATTGGCAAAATGTGACTTATCAGGTATTTACCCTGTGGTCTTCAATTGTAAAGGAAAATTGTAATCCCCACATCGTATGAAATAATACCACATATATGCTGTTCATGGTCAACTGAGCACTTTTGAAAGTCATGCTCACGACATATTGTATCCTTCCGCTATATGTTATATTAACATTTCCACAGACCATTTAATTTTATTCATACGTCATCCAAATGGAAACCGTGGAAATTGAGGTAAATAATTGTGTTGATAATATGCAAATTCGTACTATTTCGAGTATACAATTAAGAAAAACTTTCACTTCAGCTTACCATATATTTAGATACTACTCTCAATACGTCAGGTAAAAGAACTATTTTTACTAACTCACTGCCAACTTAACTGGGAGCATGTATGCCAATGTCCATTGTAGTATTCGCGTAGTTATGAGCTGTGAATTTTTTCTATTGTTGATTTCAAAAGTGCTCACTTTATCATGGACGGTTTTTATCAGGTTGCTAATAAAAAGGGGGACGGGCCCGCGGAATCAGCGGGATAGGCAAGTGAGTATATTTTGCGATAAAATAAGTATCGCAAGATAATTTAATTTATGATACATTTATAGCACGCCCTGTAATTGAAATTATTGTGTGAAACGGAGTCCTGCAGGTGTTTGCTCGCTTCTAACGGCATTCGCTCACTCCTTTCAAATCTGCGAAAATTCGAATTTATGAAACGTTTGTACTATTATACCATAATTTCTGCCAATTCGTTGGGTCGACCTTAATTTGCAGTAGCAAATTGTAATGCTTGCATGGCAAAGAGTAAATAATCGAAGAAATACTGAAATTATCGTAAAAAAAACTATAATTATGGTTGCCCGTACCACACTCTCTGTACAATGTTGTGAATTACCCTAAGAATTTTATGTTTTCCTAAACAAACGTAGTAAAACTACAATATACTGTTAGCAATAATTATTATGTAAACATGTACAAGAATCACCCAGAGCGAGTTGACATCGAAACCGCAAGTACAATATTACAAAGATTGTTCAAACGATGGCCATTAACCTGGTTGCACGGTGGAATACGTCGTACCAGTGCCGCTGTACTGGAAGCAGCACACGTGGCAGTAGTGGTTATTGTCGTCGACTTGACTTTGCCAGGTGGTTCTTATATTACTATTCCCGACTTCCCTGCCATTGTTTTAAGGACAGACGAACTACTGTTTAACCGCGAAGACTTCAACAGCAACAGTGCGTCTTTCGTTTTACTTTAATTGTAGCATAAGGATGCATTTAAGACTCCATGTTCATTTCATAAAAACACTCGTTTCGACACCCTCTTGCATTCCCCAAAATTTCCGCACTCATTTCAACAAACATCATGTATGTATATATGTATATATATACATTCTGAATACGATTCTACACCGATCAAGTAATCTGGGCCAAATTTGACAGGGATATTGTTAAGAACCCAAGAATACTGTTTATGCAGAAATAGACTCCGAGTCTTCCATTGAGCCCAACTCCCTCACCCCCAAAAAATCAAGGTAATTTAATTATACCCCCACAACGCTGGTTAGGCCAAAATTGGCTCCGGATTGGCCGGCTATGGTTTTATATTTGCCAACATTACGTTAAAACTAGTTTTTCTGTGTGTATCGAAACGACTACAGACTCAAGATATAAATAAAGGTTATACTTCTTAAATTGTGAGTATTTTGCATTCATTATCTTGTATCGAAAACAGATAGCCAAGAAAATATTTTCTTTTATCTTCCTACACTTGTCAGAAAATAATAAAGATAGCGAATATCTAAGAATATAAAAAAGGTGCAGGAGAATATTATTTAGGACTTAATTAGTCAACAAGTTAGATGCGCACTCTGAAGAACTAGTTGCAACGTAAAATGTATAGAAATTAGACGTTAGTGCTCATCGTCCAATTCGTGGCTGCTGAGCATGCGCGTAGGGAAAGATCAACTTCTTCGTCCTAGGTCAGCTTAAACTGCGAAAACTCTAATTAACCTAATATGTTAGGTCACTTTCAACTGTAAAAAACGTATTCGCCTACTATCCTATGCTAGCGAATTTTTTCGTGTTAATTTGGGATACCGTGTCGAAAAATAATGGGTGAAAACGCGGATACAAGCAACAGTAGCCACGCACAAAGGCATGCCCAGTAACCATGACCTGGGGCTCTATTCTCTAACTTGATCTTGCTTAAAGACAGTCACTGTGATTACCTTTGTGATAAATAGAGCAATAAAAATGGTTTCTCGTAACTAACTTCATGTGGTATTCTGTAAGCCATATCTTTATTGATATCGTTGTGCAACGACTATATTTGAAAATGATGCAGGCTGTGTTCTGAAACTAACAATCTATTCTTGGCATTATATTTTTCCCAGAATTAGAGTGTGTATTGTGTNCTCTTGCATTCCCCAAATTTTCCGCACTCATTTCAACAAACATCATGTATGTATATATGTATATATATACATTCTGTATACGATTCTACACCGATCAAGTAATCTGGGCCAAATTTGACAGGGATATCGTTAAGAACCCAAGAATACTGTTTATGCAGAAATAGACTCCGGGTCTTCCATTGAGCCCAACTCCCTCACCCCCAAAAAATCAAGGTAATTTAATTATACCCCCACAACGCTGGTTAGNAGTCTTCCATTGAGCCCAACTCCCTCACCCCCAAAAAATCAAGGTAATTTAATTATACCCCCACAACGCTGGTTAGGCCAAAATTGGCTCCGGATTGGCCGGCTATGGTTTTATATTTGCCAACATTACGTTAAAACTAGTTTTTCTGTGTGTATCGAAACGATTGCAGACTCAAGATATAAATAAAGGTTATACTTCTTAAATTGTGAGTATTTTGCATTCATTATCTTGTATCGAAAACAGATAGCCAAGAAAATATTTTCTTTTATGTTCCTACACTTGTCAGAAAATAATAAAGATAGCGAATATCTAAGAATATAAAAAAGGTGCAGGAGAATATTATTTAGGACTTAATTAGTCAACAAGTTAGATGCGCACTCTGAAGAACTAGTTGCAACGTAAAATGTATAGAAATTAGACGTTAGTGCTCATCGTCCAATTCGTGGCTGCTGAGCATGCGCGTAGGGAAAGATCAACTTCTTCGNTAGAAATTAGACGTTAGTGCTCATCGTCCAATTCGTGGCTGCTGAGCATGCGCGTAGGGAAAGATCAACTTCTTCGCATATTACCCTAGGTCAGCTTTACCTGCGAAAACACTAATTAACCTAATATGTTAGGTCACTTTCAACTGTAAAAAACGTATTCGCCTACTATCCTATGCTAGCGAATTTGTTCCTGTTAATTTGGGATACCGTATCGAAAAATAATGGGTGAAAACGCGGATACAAGCAACAGTAGCCACGCACAAAGGCATGCCCAGTAACCATGACCTGGGGCTCTATTCTCTAACTTGATAAGCTTAAAGACAGTCACTGTGATTACCTTTGTGATAAATAGAGCAATAAATATGGTTTCTCGTAACTAACTTCATGTGGTATTCTGTAAGCCATATCTTTATTGATATCGTTGTGCAACGACTACATTTGAAAATTATGCAGGCTGTGTTCTGAAACTAACAATCTATTCTTGGCATTATATTTTTCCCAGAATTAGAGTGTGTATTGTGTCACATATTTCGTTAATATAGTGAATTTTCAATTACAAATGGTATTTATTTATTAATACATTTCCCAATAACACTACTAAAATAAATCTACGTCTTCGTAAGATGGACCTAGTTTATTATGAGCATCACGAGACAGCAACACCAACCCGTGGCCAAGTCCGTCACCTCAAGGTTACGTTAGAGCGAAGTGTTGGATGTCTGTCACCAACGAAAAATAAATAATACTTCTAAAATATATTTTAGACACCGTTTATATGTGCTGAAATTCAGTTTGTTGGCCTGTCTATACATAAAGACAATCACGAGGCATTTGAAATACTGTCATGGCAACATTTTGAGTTAAATAATACAATTTCGCAATGTAAAGATAGTTATGTGGTAAATGAGAAAGTAAAAAGTTACAGAACAGGGCTTCTGGACGATCTGCAGATTCGTGTGTGACATTGGCACGGAATTACCACCTTCCCACGATACATTAGTTGTAACCTCCAAATGAGGCAGTGACACATATGTGGACAGGATTTATAAGTTACAACATGGTTTGTGGCTTAGTAGCATTAATAGACTAAAATTTTCAGGTTAATAACTTTTATTTATTCTGTAGTGGTTTATCGCACTTTTAGTCGATAGGATGTCGTTTCTAAGGGAACAATGAGTGATGCTACGATAGGTTAGGTTCCTACCCTTCCAAAAATCATTCGCCTTACCTCTGGTAACTGCAAAATTGTTTTCGAACGTAANTGATAGGTTAGGTTCCTACCCTTCCAAAAATCATTCGCCTTACCTCTGGTAACTGCAAAATTGTTTTCGAACGTAACAAATTAATATTTCCGCACAAATGTCGCTCTGCGCAAGTTTGGAGTGTGGATGAATCTTTCAGTACGCTTCTGGCAATTGAATCTGCAACTCCAAGAAGAACGCACCTGATGGACCCCACATTGAGGGAATGCGTAGAGCAAGGTAGTACAACACGTGCGCCGATCGCAACACTCATAATAGTGGTAAATTAGTAGTGGTAGTGGCATTGTGTTTTTCCGCCGTTCGTGTCCACAAACACAGTGAGCATTCCATATCGAAGAACGCGATAACCACGCAAATNATCGCAACACTCATAATAGTGGTAAATTAGTAGTGGTAGTGGCATTGTGTTTTTCCGCCGTTCGTGTCCACAAACACAGTGAGCATTCCATATCGAAGAACGCGATAACCACGCAAATAGATTTTCGCTTTTGACTGCGCGAGAATAATGGCACATCGGGATTGTGGATTAATCTATCAAGAAATTGGTATTCATGTTGGAAGAAATGAAATCACAATGATGTGGATATGGGATGAGTGGGTCGGAGAGGGACGGGTTGAGCGACGTGCAGGAAGCCAACGCCGCCGTCGTATCAACGAGCGCGAGGTGCGCCTGCCGATTACGGACCGCACAGCCACATCAACCACACTCGCTCAGGAGATCAGGCATGTGTCACATCAATATGTGTCAACACGTCGCCGTCTGCATCATCAGCGCACCATGTTCAAGAGCACATTATTGTGGCTGCCACTGTCTGCTCACTGCAGGCAACTGCAGCTTGGAACGTCGGGGCTGAAGGAACGAATGGCATGCCACCGTCTGCTGCGATGAATCCCACTTCTACTAGCAGCACCACGACGGACGCATCCGGGTCTGGCAGCACCTGGAGTTATCGTATCGGATTCCAGTCCAGCTCACGTTTAGTCAGAATCGCTGGTACCCTGACCAGCAACTGCTACTTCGCGGGGGCGTTGGAGCCTGTTGTTGTTACCTACCTTCAGGATCAGTCTGGGGCCCTGTGCTAACAGGACAATACCAGACCGCATGTATTTGACATTGTCCGAAGGGTTCCTGGATGACCTACTCTTCACTCTGCTTCCTCAACTTGCACTTTCACCACATATCTCGCCCATCGAAAATGTGTGGTCCATGTTCGGACGACGACTGGCCTGTCACAGGATACCCGCGGCCCCACTGGGTGTAATCTAGGCACGCATCGAGGCAGCACGGGTGGAGATAATCCAGACGGATATCTAAAGTCTCTTCCTTCCAATGCCACGTCGTGTAACTGCGGTTATTGCCTCCCGTGGTAGGGCCACACATTACTGATGCTCCTATATACTGTAAGTCATACTGAGCTGCAAGAATGATCATGTCACCTGTTAGTGATGGCGATTCTGCCTAATAAATATGGTTTTGATAGCTCACGTCCTCCTTGGTGTTGCAGTTTTAATGGCTAGCAGTGTAACGGAGGTGGGAAACAAGCTGCGGCAAACATTTCCCTCCCAGGCACCCCGTCGGATGAAGACGGTAAATACATTATAGAACAATATATTTTCTTGGCTAAACATAATTTTAATTATGACAAAATGCATCTATTTTGGCTAAAAACTACTTATTTGTAATGACCAACCCCTTTTTGTGTCAATAAAATATGCCTGAAAAAAAGAATAGGGTGCAATAAATTCTAGGTTTATATATGGCCACATCACGAGAAGCTCATTATTAAATTCCCCGTTCTCTCAACTTATATTTCACCACCCACTTATAAAGAGCATGGTTCCTACCTATCTGTATTCAGTGGCATTTCTTTTAATGCATGTAATTATTTTGAGTTATTTCCTATCGAGAGGGTTTTTATGGAATCCATTCCGTTTTTTCCCTCTCTCATCTTAGTTACAGTAGTTTAGCTATAAGTACCCTACACGTAGGTAGGTTGTCAGCCCCAAACGCGGCCATGGCTTCCCAATCCCTTGCTGCNTTCTCTCAACTTATATTTCACCACCCACTTATAAAGAGCATGGTTCCTACCTATCTGTATTCAGTGGCATTTCTTTTAATGCATGTAATTATTTTGAGTTATTTCCTATCGAGAGGGTTTTTATGGAATCCATTCCGTTTTTTCCCTCTCTCATCTTAGTTACAGTTGTTTAGCTATAAGTACACGTAGGTAGGTTGTCAGCCCCAAACGCGGCCATGGCTTCCCAATCCCTTGCTGTCACGATGCATGTCTCCTTGCATGATTTCTCTCCATTGCAGGCGTATAATGCCTAGCCCTGAGACGCAATTAACTATCGTCCCTACCTCCGACGCACACTTAACAATTAGATTTAGGGTAGGTTAGGAATAAACCGTAAATTTTTCAGTGCATGGCCACAATCGCTCGGTGTTACCTGCGCCCGAGATCTCTATACACCGACATGGGATATGTCATTAGCAGAATGATTTGGGGGAGTCCAAGTAAACGGATTCCGGAGTAGGAGCCAAGCGCCGGCCGCCACCATGTTGTGCCGTCACCCGACCACAGCATTGTATCCAGATTACCTCTGACCTTGACACGTGACCTTAACCCTTTAGCCGTAACCTATAATGCCCTTGAACCCAAAATTATCTTAAATGATCGCAGAAAAATGATAAAATCCCAAAAATTTGCATAAAAATTTTAAACATTAAAAAAATTATTTAAATATGCACATGTAGGAGGCCCAGCGATCGATGACAGGTAGATCGACTAAGCTCCCGACACGACGGGCCCTCGCCAGGTTGACCAGTGTCCATCTTGTCCGCCACGTGTAATCCCGGTGGCCTTGACCCGCAACCTTGACCTGGAACCCATGCAGATAACCTTGAATAACCTTGAACCCGAAAAATTACAAACCTTTTCAAAATATATCATTAATTATAAAAAATTCTATTTAAATATTTAAAACTTTATTTCAAAAACTTACATTTCTGGAGGTTTCCACAGCACCTTGTCCAATATACGACTGGCCTCACCAGGGTTTGGGAGGATCGCTTTTCGAGGGCAGAACAGTGGAAGCCATATTGGTTTCATAGGCAATCTTAGTTTAATATAGAATTTAAAAAAATATTTTTTATTATAATTTTTTTTGTACTGAAACATGCAAAACAGCCTCATTCAGTTACTACAATTCCAGTCTCCTCTTTTGAAGTCCAATTATTATATGATGCAAGAATATGTAAATTATTCATTGTCTCGACTGTTATGTACATATAAGTATGCTACTCAAAATTATTATTTTAAGATATGTGACCAATCCAAGGTCTTCATATGCGTATCAACTGCCTGCCCAAGTCATTTTATAATCACGGCAATGATCAAAATCTGCCATCACTTTTATAGGCATACTTAGCGTTAGTTGAAATACCAATAGTGCTCGGCCGTTAAGACTTGGATAATGTACCAATGCGATAAACAGTCTTATCTCCTGTGCTCTTAAACATCAATCCATAAACCTTTCATAAACTTTCCATAAATCCGCACCTTAAAAAGCACCACACACACACACACACACATCAACACCATTCCACACATGAATACACAACAATCCATACGCCAATACACAACAATCCACACACCAATCCGCACATGAATCCACACACCAATCCAAACCAATTAATATATGTGTGTTATCATCAGTGAAACTGGGATTCGTGGGAGATAGCTTCATATTCAGCATGATTGCATATGGGTACTGTAACATATTTCTTGACGATCTGTAAACTGTTTTCTTCTGCTTGGTTTATATAATAAATTTGATGATGATGAAGAGGAGGAATCATAAACAAACCTCTGATTACATTGGTTATATGAAGTACCTTCAAATTATCACTCCGAGTGAAACCTTAACAGAGTTTGCACTGAAATGACATATTTGAATTTGTGATACAACTGTACTGTTCCGAGTCTAGAATGATACTTAAACAGAAATGTGTAAAAGGAGCGTATTTATAAGTCTTTATGTCAGTTCAACGTCATGTCTCGAAGAAGTAAGACAATATCTGAGAAGCTGAAAATATTCTTTTCTGTTTGTGAACCGGGAGTAAACTTCTCTCACGCAATACAAAACGAGGACACCACAGCTTGGGAGACAAGACGTGGTGACTGGTTTTTGTTCGTGATCAAAATTTTGTTGAATACCATAAAATTGTTAAGTTCTTACATTTTTTCTTTACTCTGTATAAATTCATAACAAAAATAAAAATACTTTTGAACTACCACTTCAATCGATACAACTATTTTCGTACATTTACGTTATAATATAACGGCCATAAATTTAAGAACAACTTCGTACAATTGTTCTAAGTACTTTACGTAGTATAACTGATATTTTCAAACAGTGTAGCGTAAGAGCTGACTTGTATTGTCATTTACACTGTCACTTTGAAATACGTACAAGGCATAAATATTGTTTGTATTTGAACAAGATATTCTTTGGGAACTAGTTGCCAAATATATTTGTGTAACACTACAAATAAATCAGAGTGAATTTCGCAAAATATTAGTATGGAATGTGTAAAACAAGTGTTAAATTGTAACAAGTAAGTATTGTAGACTTCACGTTGCGATACATAAATATATTTTTTTTTTTCGGGAATTATTTTTTCTAAATATATAATATTTTAGCTGTCAAGATACGAGAAAACATTTGGCAACTAGTGCGAAAAATGTTTGTAACAAGTACAGAATTTTTTTCTGTGTACGTAATAGTTCAACCATGAAAGCGTTACATTATTTACGTGGCACAATAAAACACAATGGGCAAAAGTAGAAATTATGTGCGACTTTCGATAGTATTCAGTTCATCATGTACGACTGCATCTAGACCTGACATTTGCTTAACCAAAAAAATATTCTTCTGGAATAAATTTGTTAGCATAAAAAATAGCGTCACATAAAAACCAGTTACTACTTCAGTGNCAAAAAAATATTCTTCTGGAATAAATTTGTTAGCATAAAAAATAGCGTCACATAAAAACCAGTTACTACTTCAGTGCTATTAGCCTTCAAATAAAATTCGTCTGGCAGTATCTTGAATAATAGAGATCATAATAGTGATAGTTAAAAAAATANTTATTAGCCTTCAAATAAAATTCGTCTGGCAGTATCTTGAATAATAGAGATCATAATAGTGATAGTTAAAAAAATATTATTTCACTTTGCGAAAGTTTATTGTTTTTGGTGGCGTTCAGGTTATTTATTATATGATCAACAGAATAGTTTCTCCGCAAACTTTAAATCAAGAGAATAAATTCACTTCAAATATTCAAGACATTTTAAAACATTTATAAAACTACACGCTTCCAGGATTAATGAGACACGGATGCCATAAGGACATTATTCCAGACAAAATATTCCAGTATAACTGCTGCACAAAACGGTATCATTTAAAGTTTCGCGTACCTGCGGTCACTCACTCGTATATTTTGGTAAAAAAATAAAGTCATATTAGTAAATTTAATAGTTTTTACTTTCTTAACCATTAAAAAACGGGAATTTTGTTATTTAATTTGAAATTATTATACTAGAATCATAAGTAGAATAATTGCACATAATTGCAGGTATTTAGAACAAGGTAAATATGAAAAGTAGTACGAAAAGGAAAGAATTATAGCACAAAAAAATGGAAACCGAGAAACACATCTGCAATATAGGCCTATTCTATGAAAGTAAGGGTACATTATCATCTTATACGATATAGTTNAAACCGAGAAACACATCTGCAATATAGGCCTATTCTATGAAAGTAAGGGTACATTATCATCTTATACGATATAGTTCACGTTATCATTAATGGGTTTGCTAGCATTTATATACTTATTAAGTCATTTTTAAAATAGTGTTGTTTTTTTTTTCGATGAGAAGCGATTTTAGAAACAGTTGTGTGATTTGACGGCAAACATTACGAGTAAGGTCTTGGTCAGCTGTTATCAGCTGAGTCACTCAGCTGTTCTTCGCCGATGTATATTTATCCATCTTGCTTTGACGACTCTGAGAGACGCGGAAGTGCTCCGTCTAATCGCAATTGGTTTTTCACTCCAAAAAATTATTGCAAAGATTTCTGTACAGCAAATAAAGCCATTTCTTTGAGGCTGTTTTGTTACAGTTAAAATATATTTTTTTACTTTAAAGAGAAGGTTACACAAACATAGTTTCACAGTTAACCCATTCAGACCCAGTGTACACAATTGTGTACATTACGCACGGGTAGGTAATTTATTGTCTACTGCACACTGCGAAGCTCAATGACCAATGATCTTAGCTGAAGGTAAACGACTCGCAAACCATCTTACTTATCTAATTCATAATTGGTTCATATAACTGTAGCCTAACATATGGTCTACAGCTCATTGGCTGCGACAACGAAACAAGCATTGTGTCGACTTAAGTACAGCTCATATCAAAAAAGTATTATTTTCAACACCTCAAAACATAAATCAAAATGGGTCTGAAACGGTTAGTAAATGTTTTCTTTAAAGGTTGGTGTTTTATTAAAATATTGCCTAGAATTTTAGGAAATAAATAAAACATTTTTTTCAGCTGCTTTTGTTTACAGAAAAGAAATATTACTTTGTACCAAAGGTAACGCTTCAGTAATATTGCAAAATTTGGTGTTGTACAGTGTAGTTTTCAGTTCGTTAAATTTTGTCCGGACGCAAACGTTCATAAACGAATATACACACATTCGCAAGANAAACCGAGAAACACATCTGCAATATAGGCATATTCTATGAAAGTAAGGGTACATTATCATCTTATACGATATAGTTGACGTTATCATTAATGGGTTTGCTAGCATTTATATACTTATTAAGTCATTTTTAAAATAGTGTTGTTTTTTTTTTCGATGAGAAGCGATTTTAGAAACAGTTGTGTGATTTGACGGCAAACATTACGAGTAAGGTATTGGTCAGCTGTTATCAGCTGAGTCACTCAGCTGTTCTTCGCCGATGTATATTTATCCATCTTGCTTTGACGACTCTGAGAGACGCGGAAGTGCTCCGTCTAATCGCAATTGCTTTTTCACTCCAAAAAATGATTGCAAAGATTTCTGTACAGCAAATAAAGCCATTACTTTGAGGCTGTTTTGTTACAGTTAAAAGATATTTTTTTACTTTAAAGAGAAGGTTACACAAACATAGTTTCACAGTTAACCCATTCAGACCCAGTGTACACAATTGTGTACATTACGCACGGGTAGGTAATTTATTGTCTACTGCACACTGCGAAGCTCAATAACCAATGATCTTAGCTGAAGGTAAACGACTCGCAAACCATATTACTTATGTAAGTCATAATTGGTTCATTTAACTGTAGCCTAACATATGGTCTACAGCTCATCGGCTGCGACAACGAAACAAGCATTGTGTCGACTTAAGTACAGCTCATATCAAAAAAGTATTATTTTCAACACCTCAAAACATAAATCAAAATGGGTCTGAAACGGTTAGTAAATGTTTTCTTTAAAGGTTGGTGTTTTATTAAAATATTGCCTAGAATTTTAGCAAAGAAATAAACATTTTTTCAGCTCCTTTTGTTTACAGTAAAGAAATATTACTTTGTACTAAAGGTAACGCTTCAGTAATATTGCAAAATTTGGTGTTGCACAGTGTAGTTTTCAGTTCGTTAAATTTTGTCCGGACGCAAACGTTCATAAACGAATATACACACATTCGCAAGAAAAAAACGTATCAACAAGAACGAATCGTGCGAGTGAAACGAAGGTTGTCACACAGTATCGTCATTGTCCGACATGCATCCCATTTGCGTTTAATGCGGTTTATTTGCGCGGATATGCCACTAGATGCATACATGTCCTTTCATCATTCATAGCTGCAGTTTACCGAACAAGGCCTCAGAAGCAGTGTGAGGAGTGTGGAACACAGATCCAATGCAATGAACACGCAGCCACAACGCTGGCCTGTGCCCAGCTGGATGAGTTTAAGAGCCGGCACATCGAAACCCTCCGAGAGGCAGGTTGGACGTTTTGGCACCGTGCTCGCCACTTCCACAGTTCCACCCACACTGTAAGCCGACGTTGGACGCGGTGGGAACAGAAGGGTACACGCACACGTCGAGAAGGCTCGGGTCGACGCTGGTGGGACACCAGCAGAATGGATCGTTTCATCGCGCGACAGGCTATAAGCACTCCACGGGCGTCGATGCGCACCATTCAGGGACATGTCACGGCAGCTGGCGATACGCCTCTGTCCACCAGTACCATATCCAGGTGGCTATAAGAGTGGGATATTTCATATGACAGATTGTGGATTAGCGTCGAGTGGTGTTCAGAGACGAATCACGGTTCTGTCTCGATACAGACGACCGCCCAGTTCGAGTCTGGAAACATCCTGGCTAGCGCCGTATATAACGCTTTATTGTAGAGCGGCACAACACCCCAACGAGAGGTGTCGTGGAGTGGGGTGCCGCTTCTGAATCACAGTGTAGGCAGAAAGGTTCACGCGGAGAGCAATGCGCCGAAACGTCCGCGCGGCCTCTGGGAACCCCACCACGCCGCCTCTCTCAAACTCATCAAGCTGGGCAAAGGCTTATCAAACGAGCCATCGGGGCATACTGCGTATTCACTGAGCTTTGCTCTATGGCTCACACTGCTACTAAGACCTTATTTGGTGTCTTGCAGCTATGAATGTTGGGGGGACATTTATACCCCTGGTTGCATACCGGCGCAAACAAACCGCATTAAACGCAAGTGGGACACATGTCGGGCTATGACGATAGTGTGTGGCAACCTTCGTTGTATACGCGTTATTAGTTCAAGTGATCAATTTTTATACTAATAGTTTGAACCCAATTAGACAAAGGGATCGTGTGGCCAAGTGCTTTTGACTAGCAACTTTTGGAGAGGGGATGGGAGAGGGGGACTGGTTCGAGTCTCGGAGCCATCCTGTTTATTTTCTAGTGAATATTATGTTTAACGTTTTTAACTCCTCTTATATTTACTAATCATAGTTGTTTTTCAGAGCGCAATTATTGTTTACAGTATATGCGACATTACTTCAATAACTGCAACGGTAATATAGCCTTTAACATAAAAATCAATAAAAATTAATTTTTGTGGCAAACCTACTTTGCAATGGTTCATATTTCACCAACATTTTCTTTGAAGCAACAAATCATATATTGCACCAAAGAAAATGTTTTTAGAGCGTGCAAGCGTTTTTGCATGGATGTGTAGTTTCAGACATACGCTCTGTGTAGCCATTGAGTCGCCATGTTATTGTGTGAAACAAAAGATGCTTTTTATTGGGAAGTAATTGGTTGTGAATTTTTTTCTTAAACGTAAAGAACAAAGATAGAAAATTAAAAGAATAAACCCTTTTTTCACATTTTACCGACAGTAAGCTTTGCTATCGATTACCTGTAATTTATATTGACCAGCCACCCTTTAAGTTTTACAGCCAAGGATTTCTTATTTATGTTAACGGTAGTAATTTGAGTTTGAGTGACTCTTTCTCAGACATTTTTCTCCGAAGTCGCTAATATGATTATTGTATTAACAGACATTCTTACTGTAAAATAATACTTTGTAGGCTCCGTTAATTAAAATATTTCAACAATATANTTATTGTATTAACAGACATTCTTACTGTAAAATAATACTTTGTAGGCTCCGTTAATTAAAATATTTCAACAATATAACAATATATCAAGAATATAACTATAAAGAAAATTTCCTTTATATTAAATCGTGACCCGTAACCATGCCGGGTTCTTNTCAAGAATATAACTATAAAGAAAATTTCCTTTATATTAAATCGTGACCCGTAACCATGCCGGGTTCTTGTAAGTTTGCGAATCAACTAGCTATACAGTGGTTTAATTTACATTTTGCAAATCATGGAGATTTATGTAAATGTTTGAGTNTTTTGCGAATCAACTAGCTATACAGTGGTTTAATTTACATTTTGCAAATCATGGAGATTTATGTAAATGTTTGAGTTTATGACGGACTTTATTAAAAAATACCATCCGCTACGTTAACAAGACTTTATTTAATTAACTACAATAATTTTGTGAATGTTTAAATTAATACATTAAATGTGCTTATGCATGGAACGTCAGAAGGCGGTGAGGCAACTGGCAAACGGAATGTGTACAGGAAAGATAGGTTGAGAGAAAAAGTGCGTACAAGGAATACTGTCCTGTTTTTTCAAACTCTCAATCTGAACCGGCCTGCCGTGCAAACTGATCAAAAGAACCAATAAATAAACCTGTTGAGAAATCTCTGGCACCGAAACGGGTATTATCATGCGCTTAATAGAACTACGCTGAACTTGAAGGCAGTTCAATATTGTCTGTAAAATCAGTGATAACGTGTATGCGTGTGGCTGAGTAAATCAATGCTCCGGGAATACGAACTTTTTTCCAGGAAAGGTAAAATGCACATTTCTACACATGCCACTAACAATTTGTTCTCATTAAATAGATTAAAATAACAACAATGAACGTAGTTAAAAATTGCACTTTTATAGCTTCACTGCGCAGTTTACTGAAGGGGAANAGATTAAAATAACAACAATGAACGTAGTTAAAAATTGCACTTTTATAGCTTCACTGCGCAGTTTACTGAAGGGGAAAGAGGAAATTGCAAAGTGTACTACAATCTATTCGCTTACATTGTGTGTAATTGTAACCTACCATTAATTCAGCTTCCCACACTCTAAACTCGAATCAGAGAGAAATAAGCCAAAACAGTGAGAATTGAGTAACTGATAATCAGTGCCAGATAAATAACTTATATAGTGGTTAAATTTCACTGATTTATTTGTGATTTCTCACAGAATGTCAATAATGTCACTTCTATAAATCACTTTACCCCAGGTAGTTTGCTTAATTCACCGGCCAGCAGTAGCCCATCAACTGACTTTCAGTGAACATTATTACACTTATTGATCTAACTGATTCTGATTTAGAGTGAACCAACACATATTGCAGTCTTGGGAGGAAGTGTTGCCTGTGTTTTGAGTTTCAAAATCACAATTTGAGATCATGAATGACCCAGTTAAATGCAAAATATCCCCTATTTTGAATATTGTAATGATGCCGTCCTAAGTGGTGTACTGTTTCCTAACATTGATCTCTTTCTACAATACTTTTGCAACAGCTATTTACTACAATGCGTAATTTACACTGCGTTTTTTTAATTTTGAAGAGTCCAGTTATCCCCTGAACAATTCCTTACTAAACCAGCAGGCGATGATTGTAAAATATAGACGACATGTTTACATGATGTACACTACAGAACCTGACCCGCTCAACAAAAGAATTGAATATACTATTTCTCAAAGACAAGGATGACGTGGTATCACATATGTCTGGTATTTTTTATAAACTACATCTACTGCACATCGTTTATATCTTGCCGATGGACATAATAGGATGAATTAAAACTGATCACTAAACATTTCTTTAAGAAAACGTGTTTTATAATATGCATAAAAATGACGCTCTATTTCATTAAAAATGCTATTTCTTTCTTTAGTGTTTTTAAAGAAGTATTAAGATAATGAATAAGCGAATATTAAAATGTCCCATATTATGAGTATTTAGAACAAAATAATCCTTTTATCCCATTTTAATATTTTTCTGTCAGAAAAATCTTATGAAATGGGACAAATGCCATGACCTGGCAACACTGTTGGAAGGACCTGTTGTAATGCTTTCTTATATATAGGTGCGACATTGAGGCATTTAGCACATTTAAAAGGGATTCCCCTTTGTATGAAATATACTTAACTCTACCTCAATTTTTTTTCGTTTCGTTTTCCATTATTTTATGAAGGACACTTGCCAGCAGCGTTGTAAATAATCTAATATGCGGCCACGATTCTGGGGAATCAATCTGTAAGCAAGGCTACCGTAACTGTGCAGCCAGGCGTGATTCTTGGGAAAGAAACTTAACATTTGGTAAACGTACGCTGGAAACACTTACCTGAACTTCAACTGGTATTCCATATTTATTTTTTAATAGTAGAGATAAGAATATAGAAATTACCTGAACTGTAAGTGAATGCTCATGGTAGTAAAAAATTACGTGATAACGAAAAGGAAACCATTTCTAAATGTCAGATTAATGATGTCATTATGACATGTTCCTTTGCTCCACTCTAAACATAAACCATCAGTTGGTTGTAAACAAAATCATTGTCATGCAAGCATTGTTGAACATACATTATTTATAACGTTTAATAACACGCCACAAAAATAGTGGCAAAGGAAAATTTTGTTGAAAATACAGTATTATTAAATAAAACCATACTTGCAAAAATGTTTAAAATTGTCATAAATATGTGAATTTATGCAAAAATTTTAAGCGCTCCATTTATTAAGTAAATTTTTTGCAACTTACTGTCCTTTATTCTTAATTTTTAAAATATAAGATTAAAATTTAAAATAACAAAAATTTAAAGCATTATCATTTTATTAAAAATTTAATACGTCAACAGCATAAAATAATCAAATATATAGAAAGTTCAGTTTTTGTCTTTCAGAACGGGAACTCGCAGATGGGAGCTCAATAAAACTGGGCAGAAAAAAAAACGAAAGGCACACTTGCTATTTTTCGGTAGAGCCGAATGGAAGTTTATAGGCAGTGAAAAAAAAAGTAGGAGAAGTGAAGACAAATACAAGGAAAGTTGAAAACAAGGGGAGGGGGGAAGAAGAGGAACAAAGAACACAAGGAAATAATAAATAATGCAAGAAGTTAGAAACTTCTGCACGTGAAAAGTCTGTTACGTATTTCTCGGAAGAGAAGAGACACCATAGTAGAAAAAAAAGGGAAGAAAACTCCGGGTATTTTCGTTGACGATTATAAATCGGCTTGTGAACTGTTCAAAGCTTAGGCGTCTTATTTTACTGGGTAATAAATTGTGAGCACTCAAAACTTAAGTGTTTTCAAGCAACAGCATCAAAGACATTGTCATTTAAGATATTTCGTGTTTCTGGTTAGTCACAGAGTGGGATGTACAATCAGTCAATTCTGTGAACAGTTGAAATCATCGTAAATAATTTATTCGTATTCATAATGTCGGTGAAAAAAATTTATTTTATTTCGTTCTTAAAGCTTAAGCTGGAAAGTTTATAAGTACATAAGGTATTCCTCCAAATATGTCTAACAAAAGTTTTATATATATTTATCAAAAATGCACCAAGGCCTTATTTTAAATGTATAATCCCATATATACTTAATTTACGATATCGCACATTTAATTTCAGACGACAATCGGAGTCACTTGCTTCGCACTACACTCGTGCAGTACATGTACGCGATGATAAATAAAATATTTTAATATACNACAATCGGAGTCACTTGCTTCGCACTACACTCGTGCAGTACATGTACGCGATGATAAATAAAATATTTTAATATACGAATATTTTAAATTTTAATATGTAATGTTTTAAATCACCTGTGACTTCGCATACAATCATTTGTGAAATCTAAATTACNATATTTTAAATTTTAATATGTAATGTTTTAAATCACCTGTGACTTCGCATACAATCATTTGTGAAATCTAAATTACCACTAAATTGGAAAACATTTATCGGGGATACACTTGTCAAGTATATAATAATTTCTATCTATGTAAATCAATTTTAATATTATGACATGATTTGGAAGATTTAATGTGATCATTGAACACGAATAATTATTTCTAAATAATTGGAGATACAATACCAACATTTAATTTAGAGGCAGTAACCCAAAAAATTATGACTATAGAAAGGCTATTTTGTAATCTATAAATAATTTCGGAAGATACCGAAAACTGAAGAGAAATAATGGAAAATCCATTTTTGTAAACAACTTCGTAACAAGTTATCAGTTTGTTAAAAATGTTAACAAATTAATTCATAAGCATAGCTAAATAAAGCATGTAAATGCATTTTCACTAAAAATAATACTTTAAGTGTACTGTACATTTGTGTTAATGTTTCATGAGACGTACGTTATGAAATGTTATATTTTCCCTTTAAAATTCCATCTTCCATGCGTGTTATTAACACTACTGAAATTCCATTGCAAGGNATGAAATGTTATATTTTCCCTTTAAAATTCCATCTTCCATGCGTGTTATTAACACTACTGAAATTCCATTGCAAGGTTGCCTTGGAATGGAAATATTTAGGAGCTGTTAACTCGGTTCTAAACAGCTTCTTGAAATTTTGCCCACTTATTGAAAGTAACGTTAGATATTTTCAAGAAAACGTGTGTTTTTTGTATTTCTCATAAATTTACAGAATATTCACATCATACCAACAAAACTGTGAATTTTGTACAAGTATACATCAAAATTTCTTTAATCATATTGAAATTCTACCTTTCATATAATGGGTGTGTATGAGTATATATATATATGTTGTTCAATCTAAAGTGAGCACTTTTGAAGCCCTATTTTTTTCAGCAAATTATTATCTTCTAACCATGTTTTAAATAAATGTTGCCATGTAAGTAATAAACACGGTGTGTTTATTCCACAACACTCGGAAGTAAACGTCTATAAGGCTACAATAAAATGTATTTATTGGCTACTATTGCAAACGATAGGGCTTTCAAAAGTGCTCACTTAAACGTGAAAAGCATATATTTATATAAAGTGCTCACTTTAACTTAAGTAGCATATATATAAGGAGTTTTTAAACTACCTGTTTAAATTCTAACTACTGCACCTATAGGCAAATATAAAAAATAAATCATAGCAGCCAAATATTTGGAAAATTCATCTAATATTTTTTAATTGATATTGAATACAGTGAAACAGCTCCGGTACCTGCGTGCACAACAATTTGCATATCACGGAGGCGAACGGAATTGGCGCGTCATGCGGTGACCACCTGTACATAGGCCACCTTGAAAATACACGCAATTTCTACACCGCGAATACTACTGTTTGTGTGTTGTTGGAGATAAAATGGAATAATTTCTGGCAACCTTTACTACTCAAATGCTAATATCCAATTGTTCACTGAGTTTGACACACGTGTACTAAGAAGCAACCACTAGCAGCGCCCACGTACATCGTATTATGGTGTCCTAGGTGCAGCCGCTCTCGCATGGCGTGCCAGCTCCGTTCACCTTCGTGATATGCAATTTGTTATGCACGCATGTACGTGGAATTGAGGATTACCGGCACTGTTTTTGCTAACTTCAATTTCAATTTAAAAAAAATAGATGAATGTTCTGAACATCATGCTTCTAGGATTTATTATTTATACTTGCCAATATAAGACGTAGTTTTAATTTCGACATTTAGTTTAAAAAACCCTTTGTTTAACTGTCACAAACTATTCTGTTGTGGGCAAAATCATTATTCTATCCTGATTAGGTAGAACGGCTCAGTTTAGTTTATGCGAGTCTTTCTAGTCTACAAAACTATTGTTTATTTTCGTATCACCCAGACCGGATAATCGACAATGACTGACGAGCTTATATATAAACACCTCACAAAAAGTTTGGAATATGCATACAGAATGCAATAAATTATGAAATATACATAAAATAAAACATAATAATTAGAACTTTCGAACGGTACCGATACGAAACGTGAAAGTCAAAGTGTTTCTTACAAAAAAGATTTTTCCCAATACCACAGACAAATAAACACGAAAGAACAACAAAAGTAACTCAATAGTGTCTCTGAATAGGGAGGTTTTCTTTCTTCCCACTGCAACATATTGCCGGCCAATTACAAACTGCTGTTTGCAGTTTGTCGCAGGCATGTGCAATTCGTCAGTGCGCTCTCTTTAGATAAGAAAAGAACTACATAACTTATAATATCCCAACTGGCTTACCTCACAATATTACAAACTTTTTGTGAGGTGTATATTTATATAGCATACATATTCGCTTATTTTGCCTTGGAAAATGTTCTGCAGACTGAACTCCCAAGCCACCGATGGCATTCGCCTGGCGAGATATATATATATATATATATATACACA
>NQII01006964.1:0-16083 GCA_002778355.1 Clitarchus hookeri | reverse complement strand
TTTTTTTGTCTCTCGCCTCTTTGTCTGGAAATTATTTTAAGGAATAATTGAGAGCAAAGTTTTGTCCCTCTGGCGCCAAACATCAAGGATTAAAAAAGAACATAGTTTAGTGTGCCGGAATCTTCATCCACCCTAATATAGAATCAGTTCAAACTGTTACAGCTAGGAGAAATTTAAAAAACTAGAATTTCAGTAGAGTTGTTACATTTACGATCTGCAAATCTCTGTTAATTTAATATGTACATTAATATAAAAATATCTGCACTGTACATGCTATTTGAGTAAGAAGTAGTTTCTAAATTACAACTTTCAAAATTTTTGTACAGTCATATGTTAAAAAATATGAAAATTAATTACCATTACCCCTCCACCAAAAAGGTTACGTTTAAGAAAAAAAAGTGTTTTTCTAGATATTTGGACGTTTTTTTATTTACAGCCGTATTTCCTTTAATAAATTACTGCTTAAAAAATTACATCAAAGGTTATTATAAATTTTAAGCTACGTAGCCTACTTTTAAGCTGTAGTGTTAACAACGAGTTTATATTACCAAGTAGATACAACCCACTTCTCTAAAGGTAGTTGTAAACATCTGAATTTTTGAATAGCAGTTCACTCTGATAGCCCAATGCTCGCAGAAAGTTCGTAATTAACTGGCCGACTAGAGTGTGAAACGTAGAAATATTTTGTAGCAGTCTGTCTAGAATCCATTCAAATTGTTTTATTTTCTATGATTTAAAGCGAGTAGTAGAAAAATGGCACGGTGGACACAAGGGCGTGGGGCGTCGGAACTGTTCATGCTCTGTCATTCCAGTCCGTCGGCGGCCATTTCCTTTCAAAATTTCTCTTTTCCAATAAAAATTTTCCTTTATTCACTTCAAAATTTCCTATTTATCCCTCATAAAAGCACCGATCCACCCATGTGCAAGAAAGATCCCCCAAAAGGCACTTTTCGATCCATTGGGAAGGATTTTGGGGGGATTGTTTTCGATGGCAGAGTAGTGGTGGCCGTATTGGTTTTATATGCATAGGGTATGCCAAATCTATGCACGGGATCCGGCATCGAAGCCAGCGTCGACCGTCAGCCATGTTTTGACGTCACCCTACCGCCATGTTGGATGTCGGTGACCATGACTCCATGACAATGACCTTGTATAAACTTAAATCCAAAACTTCATAAAATTGTTTGAAAAAATCCCAGAGATTATAAAAACTGCTAAGAATTCTTTTAAAATATAATTTTTTTATTAAAAATGTATTTAAAAAATTGATAAAGTATTAAAGTTTTGAATGTTTTGGCATAAAGACGACAAGGGAATAGAACTGACCAGCTGCCATGTTATGACATCACCCAACTGCCATGTTGGACCCAGGTGACCTTGACCCTATAACCGTATATTAAGATGACCTTTAAAAGCAAAACTCTAATAATTTTGTAACAATTAAATATATTTATAAACGTCAGCAAGTACATTATGTAACTAACTACTACTGCCATATTAAATCCAGGTGACCTTGACCTGTGACCTTGATCTAGTGACCATTGACAAAAAATGTCAAAAATAAAAAAAATTGTTAAGAATGATAAAAAAAAATTTTTTCACTTACATTTTTGGAGGTACCCCACAGCACCATGTCCAGCAGACAACTGACCCCTCTCTCAACAACCACATTGTATTAACATTCCCTTTCCCTTTCCAATGTTTCTCATTGGTTAATTAGTCACCAGGCCTCCATCCTCCTCACAATTGCTCATTCTTTTGAATGCACTCCCCCGGCCGTATTTTTTTTTTTCGTTTGACATTTGTTTCAATTTTCAACGCTTAGGTGCAATGATGACTTCGACGAACATGTTAGATCTGAGTGACCTTCACTTTGACCTCACATCTGTGGCACTCAACCCATGCCCTTGTCCTAGGATAACATTGAACCCAAAAAAGGAAATTCTTAAAACTTTTATAAAATCTGAAAATTCCAAAAAATACTTACAAACTTAAAAAAATTATTAAAAACTAATTTTTTTATCAATTAGTCTAATAATCTCGCAATCTTTCCATAAATGAGCACCGCAATCACCACCACCATCAGCACAGCAAAGAGCAATCCCCACCATTCGAAACACCAATCCACACACCAAACCACACCAATCATTCGCAATCCTCTCCGTAATACCGTCCGCAATATGCTCCGCAATCCGCTCCGGAATCCTCCTCCGCAAGTCCCTAAAACCCATGCCAATCCTTCGATCAATCAAAATATTTGGCTAAAGCCCAATCCTCAGCAATCCGCTTCCGCAATCCACAGCAATCCATATTAATCCTTCGATCAATCCCAATCCCTCGATCGATACTTCGATCAATCCTTCGGTTTGCCTCCACCAATATGTTAAAAAATTACATTCGTTCGCCAACTATCTCCAGATTTGTACAGGTGAACATCGATCTGTACCACGAAGATGAATTGTGAATACGAAGGCCTGCATTTGACCTCAACGATCATGGAGCCGCGACATCCATCAACGCTGACTTGTTGTCGCCAGTGAAATTTCTGCGATCGAGTTTTTACCTATGGTCAAAATATTCGTCGGCATGAGAGCCGAGGTGATACATTGAAAAAACGTACCGAGATCTGCAAGGATTCGTATACTGAGAGTCAGGAAGTGTTGCCGGTACTACCTCTTGCTGCATCAATAGGTACCGATTCGACAGGCGATTATGATGAGACAGTTAATGCTAAAGACAGAATGAGTGCAGTTTAGTCGGTTTGTGTGGAATGTACACTTGCAATACTTTCGCGTTAAGTCGACGAAATTCAAAATAAACAGTCGTCGGCTCTAAATACTGATAAGCATAAAACTCCTCCTACAAATAAAAGCAAATTTAATATAAAATACCAAAGAAAAGGTGAAAATGACCACGAAAAGAGCATTGATGAAAGTGGACATGAAGACAGAGTAAGTGCTAAAGACGATGAAGACGATTTTCTCGATACACTGACGCAGCCCTCCTACAAATTTACTTCAACAAGCGACATGAAGAAGACAGAAGACGCCGAGAATAATGGCTATCTATTTACCGAAGATCTAGATGAACTTGTTAATAGACTTTAGATATTAAATATACTTTCAAAACCGCGGGGATCTAATGCACATTAACCATATATCTTCAATTATTAGCAAACTGAATGATCGGGGATATAGCGCTTGATGTCATGAAATAATTTTATCTGAAATACTTTCTTCCGAAATTGTAATTACAAAATAATAATTCATTACTATTATAAAATAATTATAGGTTTTTGTTTATTTTTTTATTTCGTATCCTGTCATGTACGTATTGAAAATGTAAATAAATTACGTACTAAAAAACCAATATTGCGGGTGGAGTGCGTTTGACAGAATGAGGAATAGTGAGGGGTCTGGAAACCTGCCAACAAACTAACCAATGTGATTGATTGGAGGGGGTCAGTCGTCTGTTGGACATGGTGTTGTGAGGAACTTCCGGCAATGTGTAAGTTTTAAATTTTTCATTATTTCTTAGGACATTTTTGGGCCAAACTTTGCCAAGTTGAGGTTTAAGGTTTAAGGTGACCTGGATCCAAGATGACTGTAGTAGATAGTATCGTAATATGCTCGCTGAAATTTATGAATTTATAAAATTTTTACAATTTTTTCTCAAGTTTTTTTTTCAAGGTCATCATAGGTAACGGTTATAGGGTAAAGGTTACCTGGGTAAAACACGGTGGTTTAATGACGTCATATAATGGTGGTTGGTTGGTTCCAGTCCCTCGTCCCTTCTAAACAAAAAAATGTAAACTTAACTTTTTTATAAAATTATGAAATACATTTTTAATTTAAAAGCATATATTTTTAAAATAATTTTTTAAAATTTTATATATTTTTTTAGAAATTTTGAAAGCAATTTTGCGAATTTTGGAGTTTTGAGTAATTCAAGGTTATGACCATGGGGTCAAGGTCAAACGTCAAGGTCACCGACATTCAACATGGCGGTCGGGTGACGTCACAACATGGCTGACGGTCGGCTCCAGCTTCGATCCCCGATCCTGGTTCCCGTGTATCGATTTGGCATATCCTATGCCTATGAAACCAATATGGCCTCCACTGCTTTTCTCTCGAAAACGACCCCCACAAATCCTTCCGATGGATCAAAAAATGTCTTTCGGGGGATCTTTTTTGCAACTGGGGGGGATCGGTGCTTTTATAAGGGATAAATGGGAAATTTTAAGGGAAAAATAGAGAATTTTAGGGACAATTAGTCAATTTTGTGGGAAAATAGTCGATTTTGAAAAAAAAAAAAAAAAAAAAAAAAAAAGCAGAAATTTCTAGGGAAAATTGGCCGTCGGGCGACCGGAATGACAGAGCATGAACAGCTCCGATGCTCCGACGCCCCACGCCCTTGTGCCAAACTCGCCATTTTTTATACTACTAAAGCGGCCACTAAATTAACCTACATTGTTCTCAGAAATAAGCATCGCAAGTGTTATGTTATCGAGTCAAATATTTCCGACGAACACGACATCACACTACGAAAACGCCAACAAAGTCGCGAATAAAAACATTTTCAACATGACTGCTTGAATTTAGCACGATAGTTCACACGAATGTTAGGAATTTTCGGCACCTTATACAACGCTCTTATAGAATATAGTATATTCGCGGTATCTTCACACTTCTTGATTCAAAACTTTGAAAAATGTCTCCGAGTATAATGTGTTTGCTTGATTCCAAGATATGCCACGTATCAGGAGCGTTTTTTTATTTACGTTAAGAGTAACGTATTTTATTTATGGTAAAATTAAACTTTCATGTATATATATATATATATATATATAAAATAAATAAATACCTTTATAATTAATACGAATGTAAACAGAGATAAAACTGTTTGTTATGCCTAGTAAGAAATATTTCTCCTAGTAATTATTATTAAACTGAATGCGTGCGAATTTAGGACGTCGCGTCGTTGCTTTGGTTAAATTCTCCAGACTTCATTATGCTTTATTAGCATGAGGCGGAGCGACGGACTGAAAGTAGAACTTTAGCAAGACTTCTGAAAAGTTGCAAGTAACCGTGAATGGACTATATACTAGTTTCAAAGGTCGTTCAGAAGAAGGTTTATTTTGAACACTGGATTGTGAAAGGGAGAGCAGATATTTAACTAAAGCACGACAAGATAAAATTGGCAATATCATCATTTTAATCCCACAAGTGCAAATAGTTTTGTCTTTTGTATGATGCAATTTTTCCATTGGAGGGAATTTATGTCTGTTTATTAGTTTTACAGTATTGGACACACTGTTTGCAGTGCTGCACGACATTAAAAATGTAGAAATAATTTATAATCCGAAACTACTGGTTGTACAATAGTTTTCATCGTGTTGCTGTCAGACGCGTCTTGCATTTTATTGGTCGTTCGGTTTTATTGTCGTATCGTACATATCGTTCTGAACTCATCGGAACTATATAATTCCAGCATTACAGCGTTTCTTTGAACAGACTTCGGAATCTTGATTAATTAGACAATAGTGACCGAGAATTTCAATCTTTCCGGGAGATTCTGTTTAAAACTATCATAAAGATGTCCTTTATTAAAAAAGTAACTGCAGTGATCATGAAATGTTTAAAGTAGCTGAGGAACTAAAAGGTTCACATTAAGAATGGGGGTAATCAAAAAGTTACGTATTTTATATTTGTACGAAATACCGTTCAAGTTGTAAACATTGCTTCTTAGTACGCGTTCCTCACATTTTTAGATCGCAGTTTTATATCACGGAATGTGAGAATCATAATTTTTGAGTTTTGTGGACGTAAAAATAAGGCAAAGCAAAATATTAACACAAAATTTAACAAGAGTGACCAAAATGTCACGTCTTAATTAATTTTAAGATTCAATTTACAGAATTTATTTCACAAAAGATTAATATGGAATAAAAAATTTAATGAGATCTTTTTTTGAGACATTTTTAAAAACTACAAACACATTTCAAGACGTGGTTTTTAATATTTTTGTAGTAACCTATGACATCTTACTTCAACCTGAATAATCTCATTTCTGTGAATTAGTTTTTATTATCTGTACGTACCGAAAACGTAAAAATTGTGATTTTGACATTTTATTATGTAAAACTAATGCGGTATATTATTTTACGCGAGGAAACAGTACTTTCAAGTACCTAATGTGTACAAGATGAAAAGTATTTCGTACAAATATAAAATAATGATATTTTTGGAGAGCAGCATCCTGAGGGGTACACCAACATCTGTGAGAGAAGGAAAATAAAATGACCTAAGTACAATCTACCCGATCATAGCCTCCTTCAGCAACAAGATTGCGAACCAAGCATGGTAACCGCAGAACAAAACAAACCCACTGTTTGGTGGGGACAAATGTGCTGTCTTCATAAAGTAAGTGATGAATACGACAGGATGGGAATCTTAGCGGTCAGAGAACTTCTTTCAGATTGTTAACGATGACTGACAACGACAACAAAATCTCNATCCTGAGGGGTACACCAACATCTGTGAGAGAAGGAAAATAAAATGACCTAAGTACAATCTACCCGATCATAGCCTCCTTCAGCAACAAGATTGCGAACCAAGCATGGTAACCGCAGAACAAAACAAACCCACTGTTTGGTGGGGACAAATGTGCTGTCTTCATAAAGTAAGTGATGAATACGACAGGATGGGAATCTTAGCGGTCAGAGAACTTCTTTCAGATTGTTAACGATGACTGACAACGACAACAAAATCTCTGCGTGTAAAGAATACAGCATACTTCTTCCTCTTCTCTCACTGGTATTTCTCCGAAAGAAAAACAAATTTTCGTGGCGACCGGAAATGTGGCGCTGCTCAAAGAAAAGGAGCACGGAAAGTGTAATTCTGTCAACACCACGCCTTATAGCTCATCGTCACTTCGTGGTCTGAGGGTGTCTTACTTTTTTTTTTTTGTCATTTCGTTCTTGTCTACTTGCGTTCTGTCATCGCTAAGATCTTATGCACCTTCATGATTCCGCTTTTTCTCTATTAAAATATTTTCTCTGTTCTAGAGAAAACCCGTTCGTTAACAGAGCGCTTCCTGAGATCATTACGTTACACGTACCTCATAAAAGACATATGATCCCAAAAAATTTATTATTTTATAATTGTACCAACCATTGTTCAGCATTCACGCAATGTATGTGAATATATTTTCCCAGAATAAAAAAATTGTTACACTTTATATTTTCTGAATAATTTGATGAGTAGTGTACGAATGTTCATTCTGAGGCATGCTTCATGAATAGGAGCCATCCGCCATCTTGGAGGACGTCATATCCTGCTCAGTCATTCCGGTAGGCCAGCAGCCATTTTACCGAGAAAATCACATATTTGACATCAAAAATCACTTTAGAAATCAATTATTTTACCACATTAATTTTTTAAACTCAACATTTTTCTTTTTTCCCCCAACCTTCTTAAACTTCCAAAAATTTGTGAAAAAAGTGTTTGTTNTTCCTCATTGTGGATGATTTTCGGGATACCTCAGCCACATTGGCAAATCTAATAATAATATAAATAATTTTTTTTAAATCTTTATTTAAATACATTTTTTTAAATAAATAATTTAAAGGCGTATGTATTGAGTGTTAAATCACCCGACTCGTCTTTTCAAGGCGCATATGATCGCGATGTCATAACGATTATGTAACCCAATGTCAGGGTAAACACATTGGATTTAAGAGGTATGGCCATACCCCACTCCCTTAATATTCAAAACCTATCACCACCTTACCAACACCCCTCATCGGCATCACAACCACTATAAAGTCTCGTCACTCTACCTTAACCACTCTCCAACTACTTACCTACCCTACCATCCTTCAAACCTCACTTTTAGCCCACTTTACGAAGAAAATAAATGCTTATGAAATCACTTTCCTGCCTGTGTGTCTGTGCGTGCCAGTGTCCTCCGTTTCAATTTCTGAATGCGTCAACCGGATTTCACAAAACTAGCTACATATATAGTACATACATAGTAAGGACACCTGACTCTTATAACTTTTGACCACACCAGNGTGTGGATGTGTGTGTGGCTGTCCGTGTGTCGCCCCCCTTTAAATTTTTGAACGCGGTGAACGAATTTCGCCAAACTTACTACACGTTTAGTATAATAGATAAGGACACCTGGCTTTTATAGTTTTCGACCACGTCAAGCACTTACTTTCAAAATGGCGGCTGTTTTAAAATTTGGAGTTATATGTCACTTTTCGGGAACAATTCACCCGATTAATCGAAATTTTGTAAACCAGCAGAGCATTGCGTAGGCATTAAATGTTGAGATGGATATTGTTGTTAGTCAGCTATTTTGGAAAATAGTACCAAATAAAGAGATAAAGGTTTTTTTAATTAATCTCGAAAACTATTAAACCAATTCTCACACAATTTGGCAGGTAAGTAATACTACGATAGGCAAAGTAAACGTACGTGATTGAAATTCATTTGGTACTTGTTTTCAAATTGGTGGCTATACAAATTTTTTAAGGTTGTTTTGGTATATCTGCCATACCATTTAAACAATTTCGACCCAATTTTGCATACTGGAAGTATGTGTTAGGGACATCATGAATACCCAACACATAACGTTTTTGTCAGCCATTTTGAAAGAAAGCACCATACGAATAAATTAATTTATGTCATATCTCGGTAAAAAATGTATTGAATACTACGAAATTTGGCAGATAAACGGTACTGATGCAGATTATGTTAAGTAATACGTTGAATGCATGCCAAGCACTTATTTTAAAAGTGGTGGGCATATATCCAATCAAGATTAGAATGCTATATCATAGAAATTATGTAATCAATTTCAACATAGCATTGTATTTTGGCATTATATATTACATCTATCAAATATATATATATACACAGAGCATATTTTCTAAGTCATTTTGTAATATAGCACCATGTGAACAAATAAAGTTTTTATGCCATATCTCGAAAAAATTTTTACCAATTTTTTACAATTTGGTAAACATGTAGTACGACGGCAGGTGTAAAATTGGATGGTTTAATTACGTCAAACATTTATTTTCAAAATGGCGCACATTTAGTTTAGCTCTAAATGCTATATCGTGGAAACCATGCTATCATTTGAAACTTATAATTATATAATGTCAGTATATTAGATCTATCAACTGTATCTACACCAATCATATTTTGTCCCCCATTTTGTAAGATAGCATCATGCCAATAAATCAAATTTTTATATTATATCTAAGAAAACAATTCACCTTTTCCTATCATATTTGGCAAACAAGTAGTAGCGAGACAGATGATGTTAAGTGGTATGTTATAAGAATGTGACACACTTATTTTCAAAATGGCGGCCATACAGTTACATTAGGATGGAAAACTATATAATCGAAAACATGTAATCACTTCCAACTGATTTTTTTTATGCTGGCAGTAGGTATACGGCTATTAAATGTATCTACAAGAAGCATCTTTTGTCCTCCATTCTGTAAGACAGCGGCATTCCAATTAATAAAGTTTTTATGTCATATCTCGGAAAAAAACTCGTACATTTCTACAAAATTTGGCAAACAAACAGTCCTGCAGCAAGACTTGTAAACAGGCATTTGTTAAGTATGTCAGTCACTTGTGTTCAAAATGGTGCCTATATAAATATTTTAGCTCAGTATATTTTATAAATAAAACAAATTTTACATTAGTTTGTATGCTGGCATGCCTATTACAACCATCAAATATGTCTATGCATATCCTCATTTATCTGCCATTTCGTATGATAGTCCCACCAATAAAAAAAGTTTTTATCTCATGTCTCGGGAAACCCTAACCCTTTGTTATAAAATTTGGGAAGATCTTATACTTAAAAGCTACATATATTAATTTGATCTATCACAGTACGACACTTATTTTCACAATGGTGGCAGTAAAATTATCTTAGACTTGTGTGCTATATCTATGAAGTTATAATCTATTTTAATTGAATTTTGTATATTTGTAGTATACAAACATCGAATGTGCATTGATTTTTTGTCCTCCATTTATAAAGATTGTCATATTAAAATTATGGAGATTTTATGCCATACCTTGAGGACCAATCAATCGATTCCCACCAAATTATACACTGTAACATTTCAACTAATTTGTACCGAATCGTGGGTAATTTAAATGCTACAGAAATATGTGTTAATTTTTCATTATTTAAATGGGTCANATTCATACACCAGCAAAGCGAAACATTAAAATTATTATAAACTAGCTGTGTCCGCGGCTCCGCTCGCGTGGACTACAGAATTATTGTTCAGGTTTTTTTTTTAAATAAAGTCGAATTTTGCTTAGTGTTAATCTTCTATGCTCGTCACATATTATAAAACTCAACGTCTCTGTGATTTAAATTGTAAAAACACTTATAAGTATTTATCTGTTATAGATAGACATATGCTACCGCGGAGTTTTTTTAGGTATTTTTATTCTACACAATTATTCACTACAGTATATTGTTCCATTTTTAACGGTTTAGACAGCGTATTGCAAGACAGCACTGGTGGCAAACTTTTTTCCGACTTGATTCACTATTATCGTTCCTAAATGTTTTGAGATATTTTCTCGCGATAAAAAGGAGCCAATATCACCTTTCAGCCCTCCAACTATTTCTGTGCAAGAAAATACATCGATCTGTTGCTCGGTCGCGACGTTGCATTGTTACTCCGTTTGTTTACTTATTCATTTTCCAATAAGAATTTCCCCGAGGGAATAAGATATTTGCTCAGGATGAAAAGTAGCCTATGTCACTTCCCGGCCCTCCAACTATCACTGTACAAAAAATCACGCCCATCGGTTGCTCCGTTGCGACGTGAAAGAAGGACAAACAAACAAACAAATACACTTTCGCATTTATAATATTAGTTGGGATTTAAACACATTTAACCAAAATTTGTATGTAGACATAATACAAAAGAAGGATCGTTTATAGAGCCTCATTTTCCTTGTACGAAAGCATCAACTAAGAAAACATCTCAGGAGAACAAAGAACCTATTTTCCACAAAATTCTTCACAGAAGTAGAGCTACGGTAAACTTACATGTAAACTAGGCCATGTAAACATATATGTTTTAAGTGTTTCAGTAACTTATTTTCTAAATATTTCAGTTTAGTAAACCCGATAGTCCGAAACATTAGAATAAATAAATCCGAAGTTGATGATCCGAATCAGACCTCCATAATGCAGTGCACTGCATGCTACCTTATTGTATGATGATTCCTGGGTTCAAGTCCTGGGTAAGGCACGTATGTATTTGTAATTGTCTCACTAATGTTGCGCATATTTCTGATTACATTTTTTATGTTATTGCTTTCAAAGAGAAGTCAAGTCTTACCTACCAACTAAGCTTTTAAGAAATTATTTAAATTTAATTGCACCCATGTTGAGGAAAGTAGGCTTATTAGTTATATCACCAACTTCTAGTTTTTTATAAAAATATCAAACTAATTTGATTTATATCACTGCCCCAAGCGGCGTCGTAAATTATATTGAAAGTATTAATACATTCACCCTACCCCTTCCAAAAAAAAAACACTCAAACCATCACTTACACCTCATAATCCAAGACCATAACTCCCTCCCCCCAAGACATGTCACCCTCTAAACACACGACCATGACCCCCTCCCTTCCCTTCCCGCTACAACCTCTTACAATCTTGAAAAGCATGCCAGTATATATAAACACGTTATTTTAATATGCTTGTTGGCATGTGTACATATACATGTAAAATTATTTTTAAATTATTTTACACATAATTATAAATATGCCTACTTTACATATGTGTATATATATGTGTGTGTGATAGTACCCACGTGTTTTCTTCTGGAGCAAAAGAGTTTGTGGTTTTTTTCAGAGAACTCCCATATTTTTACATGTAAATTTTTTGGAAGAAGACCTTTTTTAGGCACAAGCTATGCTCTTTTGTCGATATACGCTCATTCTACCAATCTAACCGTCAGGTGAGTTTTCGGAACACATATTTTTTTGAAGCAACACCATTTCATCTGTGATTAGATGGTGCTTGAATTTGTCTAACTGCACGATTTATCAAATCGATATTATTTAATGAAAACATTTTTGTCGTCCATTTTAAAAACGGAATTTTTTCATTTAATTATATATCTGTTCATATAGTACAACTAGCGAACCGGCCCGGCTTCGCTCGGTAACAATTTAAGTATTACAGCGATACTTTGAAAGACATAAATGGTTACTGTGGGTCATCCTTTAAAGATAAACACATACTATCGCGGACTTATCTGTAGACCTTTTTGAGAGTTACAATTATGTAGTACAATAATTTTATGTATCTCTTATGGTTTAGTCAGCGTAAGCCATGTAAACGCCCTAAAAGCGGTTTTGGTACGATTTTGTTAAAAACGGTTTGTCATTTCTCTATTATCGTTATATTAAATATAAATGAATCATATACCAAAACCTTCCTCAAGAAATTATCTAAACGATATTGAAACCGCATTACAATTCATCAAGTAGTTTAGTAGTACTAAGCGAATACACAGACAGACGCGGATAAGCGACTTTGTTTTATACAATTTATAGATGACAATACAATGATTTTAAGTTAGATTAATTTTTATTCTCTGCCTTTCAAATTTTAATTTTATTGCGGAAAATTAGGTAACCATTAAATAAAACGCACTTTTTATTCACTTGCATTTATTATTCAATTAATTTTACATCTTAAAAATACAGCCGCACATACCCTCGAAAAAAAAAAACAGTATTCTTCTCTCTTTCTCTCTCTCTCTCTCTCTCTCTCTCTATATATATATATATATATATATATATATATATATATATGCATCTAAATGCATGAATCATGTTTGCAGGTGACAGTTTTTATGCTTATTGTTATTCATACTCGTTTTATCATTGTGCGAAAATATCGTGTCACTTATTACACCGACACAATGTACAGGATGGGGCATGTAGGTAACTGCTTTTTTTAGGACATATACCGAAGTCACAAGAGACCTGCGTGCAGCGAACCTGGTATTGAGGTACTGATGTCGACTAAGTGGATCAGGCAAAAACTCTGATGGACCTGTTAGCGATGTAGGTACTGGAGTTTAAGAAGCAAGTTACTCCGGAAATGGCATTCTAGTTACCACAGCCGAAAAGTTCGATGGCTCCATTGAAAATTTCATAGAAGCCACAATCAAATAAGTTGATGATACTGTACCATTTGTAGATGATCGTGCTGCACTGATGGCAGTAGATGCCTGTAGTGATGTAGGTATCACAGCTGAAGAAGTAAATGAACCAGTCATATCACACCAATAAGACATTGTGCGGATATCAACCAGCCAATCACAGGGTTGCCACGTGATTGTAGCTGGCCAATCGCAAACAGGCATTCAGACTTCACATGTAGGAATCAGTCTACAGGAGTCAGCAATCTTTACATCAATCTTTCCATAAATATTTCTATCAATCTCGCAATCTTTCCATCAATCGGCATCGCAGTGAGTTCCACAGTCGTTTCACATTCTATTCATCAATCAGCAAATATATCATTCCCTCGGGGAAATTCTTATTGGAAAATGAAAAAGTACATAAAACGGAATAACAATGCAATTTTGAACCAGAGCAACAGATCGACGTAATTTCTTGCACAGAAATAGTTGGAGGGCTAAAAGGTGATATTTGCTACTTTCTATCGCGAGAATATATTAAAAGAAATTTACAAACGATAATAGTGAATCAAGTCGGAAAAAAATAATAGTGAATCAATTCGGAAAATTGTTTGCCGCCAGCGCTCTCTCTTGTAATACACTGTCTAAATATGGAACAATATCATCTAGTAAAGAATTGTGTAGAATAAAAAGACCTAAAGAAAAATTCCGCAGTAGCATATATCTATCTATAACAGAGAAATACTAATAAGTGTTTTTACCATTTAATTCATCGAGACGTTGAGTTTTATAATTTGTAAGAATATAGAATATTAGCGCTAAGTAAACTTCGACTTTATTTAAAAAGAAAACCTAAACAATAATTCCGTAGTCTATGCGGGTGGAGCCGCGGCCAAAGCTAGTTTAACAATAAGCTAATTGGGCACACATGCATCTAAGTAACCGCCTAGCGTACAATCAACCAGTACTTGTCGGCACTCCCAATGGGTGGAGAGATTTGGGCGGCTCCTAACATAGAGATTTTGAGAACCAATGAGGGTGTGGCGAGGTGAGTATGGAGCTGCGTTGGAATGAAAGGGCGGGGGAAACGGGAAATCCCCAAGAAAACCCTCCAACCAGCGGTAACGTTCGGCACGATTCCCACGTGGGTAAATACGGGAGTGACCCCGCCGGGGATTGAACCCAGTTCGCCTTGGTGGGAGGCGAGCAGGCTAACCGCTCAGCCACTACGGCCACGAACGAATTCTGGTCACAGTAATCATGTTCTGCGATTGCTGCTAGATAACCGTGAAATATGTAACGTATTTTCTCAGAGTAAATAATTACGCAGTGACGAAATGGGGTAGCGATTTCTTTGATGTGGGCATACCCGTTCTATGATTGGCCGCGCTAGGCTATGGGAACTGGTCTTGTGTCTTATTAGCTATTGCGCCATGCGAAAGGTTACCTGAAGGCCGTGCTGGCATGTAAGTTACCAGACGCTGATTGGCGAATGGCAATCCGACATGTTACTGACTAGTGGCGCCATTTTGCTGACATGTTCAGATGGAGTTCGCGGAATAAGCGGCTAATTCACTTCTCCATTATTAAGTACTCTATGGTACTGTGTTAGAAACAATTTGATTATGATATTCCGTCCATAAAAGTAGTATAATCTGTTTATATAGACAGTAATACTATTTTCATTAAACAACATTACATGGTGCGTGGTTTTGAAATTATTTACGAAACGTATATATTACTGATTGATCGATCGTCTTTAACTCATTTGAGCGCGGCAAAANTTTGAAATTATTTACGAAACGTATATATTACTGATTGATCGATCGTCTTTAACTCATTTGAGCGCGGCAAAAGTTTTCAGACATTTAATCAAGTTAGATATTAATCGCCTATATCCACCACTAGAGAGACTATCAGTTCTGTTTGTCCCTGTATTCCCATTTACCCCTGTCCTATTGGTTAAAACATCGATTGAAACGCCTAGTGCACTGAACAACGTTCCTTAATGACTAGAACCATTACAATGCCCAGTTTACAGTGTACCTCTGAAACAGTCCTTCCTGTGTAAAATTACATCCAATCCATTATGTTTATTTAAGTAATTCTACACTTGGAGAGCTTTCGACGTAAAATTACATTGCAGCTAACTTCATGACAATCGTTGTCGTTATAAAATACGTTACCAATGTGTTTAAAGAATGCCGGATGTCATAATATCGTGGCAAAATCCGCAAAACTCCGTAGAAGTCATGCAACGTCATGTGACATCGAAATTAGTCTGAATTCTAAAGTCAGCTGATGACATGTGCAAAATAAAGAGAAACTTACCCAAAGGGAAAGAGGGGTCATGTGCCTTACGGGTTGTGGAAACGCTACTCACATCAGAAAACATGATGACGGTGGCAATATTTGCACTGGAAAATAACCAGGCAAACTTGCGCAATTCATTTTTACTTATTTGTACAGACACACAAAATTCGCTTTATTATTTCTGGGCAGAATTGAATCTGAACAATTATACGTCCATGTTGCTTTTGTCACTAAATTACAATTCGCTTGACATGGCTCTGAACCAATAAGAACATATAATTGTAGGATAGTCCAATCACGTCCAAATAAATTCTAAAATAAAATGAGTCAACACTGCTGCAGAAGCCGATTAACAAATGGCGCCGTCTTGAATGCGTATAGGACGGTAAGGCCTAACATACTGTTATAAATAAAGCAAATTTTGAACGTTCCTAATTATTAGGAGTAAAATTTTAAGTGCGCTAAATGTATACCGGTGAAAAACCCTCGAGAAATACAGTCAGCATCTGTTTTTGTGAATTCAATGCAGAATATGAGGATTTCGTG
>NQII01006963.1:71524-105748 GCA_002778355.1 Clitarchus hookeri | reverse complement strand
GGAAGGAGTTGTAACATTCCAGAGCTTACTGTGCAAAGAGGGTAGCTGAAGCAATGTGGCTGACGTGATGAAGTTCAGGGTCTGGATTTTGTGTCACATGGTTATGCACAGAAAGAACAGGCTATCTTCACGGTAGTTGGTGTTTGAAACCACTGGTTATGTATCCTCGTCACATGAGCAAGACCTGGTTGCCAACAATCCTGCATAAAGATGGCAGTGCTGTGACATAGAAGCAAGAAGGCCATCGGCAGCTTTGGGATGCATCCTTTTCCTTGGAAATGCCACTTGCTCAGAGAGTTGGTGTCGCTGTAATAGCATAATTTTGTGATTAATTGTGAAATACAGCTCTTAATATTTGTTATACAGGAATTTACTAACCACTACAAACCAAACATGTAAAATTAACTATCTCTCTGCTAAAAAGTGATTCTCTCCAGTCTGCCAAAAGTGGGTGAAAACAAATGCTGAGGAAACTACATATCTGATCCATAACCAAGTGATTTCTGAGAGGGTTTAGTCCGAATATCAACATACAAAACTTGAGCGTGGACGCGGAGTAAAATTTATATTTAAACCTTGGTGGTTATTACTTCTGACAAAGATGTTCAAGCGTGGCTGGTATTCTGAAGTNCAGTAAAATTTATATTTAAACCTTGGTGGTTATTACTTCTGACAAAGATGTTCAAGCGTGGCTGGTATTCTGAAGTTTGGCTTTTGCTGTACACCGAATGTATAAAATGAATGGTGTCGGGCAACTCAAGTTTTATATCGTAGACTTGCGTGTTACACTGCATTTTGCACACATCAGAGCTGAAACCGGCAACCACTCGCACCGCCTAACCTCCTCCCGTCCCCGTATACAATGTGTTGAGTACGAGACAGCGTGAGTAGAGTCACAGTGTCATGCCACGTTCTGCTGCGGACATCAGGTGTCCATCTTTATTCTCTCCACTTCTGTAATAAGACTACGAGTTATATAAGCAGGCNGTTCTGCTGCGGACATCAGGTGTCCATCTTTATTCTCTCCACTTCTGTAATAAGACTACGAGTTATATAAGCAGGCCAGATGATCAAGGTACATATGCACATTTGGCGATGACTGCAAAGTTGTGCAGCCTAACTTACAGTCCATCATGCTCTCCCACTAGTGGCTGACAATTAAAACTGCTCAAATTGATACAGTGGCCAAAACAGGGCATATGTACTCTTAATAATGTCCTCAATTGTTACACACTACGCACTGTGGTGCCGATAGGCAGTTTAGGCTTACTTGATACATACTCAGAATATATGTGTGTATGGTGAGAATAAATATTTTTTTATACTAAGAAAGGGAGGAGTATCAATGCTGAGCTGACCCTCACTTAGTGTTTATATTGTAATCGCTTCATCAAGAGCAACAGAGGCCAATCTCGGGTGGAGAGAAAATAACTGCTGCTGCCACAGAGTCTCACACACAAAATAAAAAAAATGAAAGCTGTGTCTGCACATGCCTCTACTTGGCATACTCTCTTATAAAAGGGTATCACAGCTTTGCATTCTCAACAACTGGCATAACGATGTGATGGGATGGTACGTCCCTAGTTCTGGCCGACTTCCATCTTTCTGAACTACGGCATAGCCATAAATGAAATGACGGTACGGGTAAAAAAATATATGGCTGACTTCATGGGTAAAGAGGATGTGTTAGTTCACGACTGTGTTCTCTCTGCTTGTGCTGATTTGCTTCAAACTGAAGTCTCAATGGTGCGTGCTGCACAACCAAACACCCACTGGCGTCTTGCACACACAAGCAACGTTATGTCCGATGCACATGAGAATCTAGTTTACATTGCCCCTGCTGCTTTCTCACTTCCAGCGAGNTCACAAGCAACGTTATGTCCGATGCACATGAGAATCTAGTTTACATTGCCCCTGCTGCTTTCTCACTTCCAGCGAGGCGACACTGAATATGCTCTACACTGGCGTTGCTGAAAATAAATACCAAGCTCACTATATACCAACATGAATGTAACTCTACCAAACATTTTAATTAGCCATATTAATTAAATTTCAATGATAATCATTCGTCTAAATAATATCAATCTTAATCACTATCGTTATTTTAACAAACTGTTTTAATACCACATTTGATTTCTTACTTTATTAACTATTTGCCTTTATATTAGTGAGTATTAGTTTGGTTTTGGTGGCATTAACTGGTAAATATCAATGTGTATGGTGTATATTGGTGTGTGCATGTGATTCATGTAAATTGTGAAAATTACGATGGGTAACATAAGACAGAACAGAAATGTAAAATACTTGGTGCCCTTATTGTTAAAACATGTTGGCAAAAGGTACTNATGGGTAACATAAGACAGAACAGAAATGTAAAATACTTGGTGCCCTTATTGTTAAAACATGTTGGCAAAAGGTACTCTGTGACAAATAATAAACAACCTATTTACACATTTGTAAAACCGAAAACTGATAAGGACAAGCAAGTGCCACCTTGCCAAAAAAGAAAGCGAGTTTTTTTAAAATGCAAATTAGCTTGACAGTTCAAAATAAGATACAAGCTGTGCAGTTTGGCAAACAAACTTAAAGCTGGCCTACGAGATCAATTTTCAAATAAAAACCTTAATGTGTAATATTTAAATGAGCATAGTCATTTATTTTGGATGGGGTGGTCGGGTTGGTACTACAATCATAACATATTTTACCTTCCCTCACCCTTCTAGATTCAATTGCAAATACGGAGGACAGCATATCATAGGAGGACAGCGTAACATCCCTTACATAGTTCAAAATAGCTCTGAGGAGATGGACATCTTAATAAAACGTGTAATTTGCCTTTCCCTTTTATTCCTGACATGAAAAATTTACAGAAATATTCAATAGCCTTGCTACTAGCCAATTTATGGTATACACCCAAAATCAAAGATTTAAGCATTTGTATTCCAATTATGAAAATATTTTATTAAATTTGTGAATATCTAAAATCTTTGAATTTAGAGAAGAAAGCATAATTAAAATCTGATTTCAGCATCAAACTTGGAGCATATATCAAATAATTAATAAATAAAAAAATTTATCACAAGACATTTGAAATTTTTACTACGGGAGTGTATGATCTTTTATTATTAATACTGCTAGGAGTGTTTTGAGAGCCTGCAATGCAGATTTCTGATATAAAACTACAAATTTTCCCTCCCCACTCACAAAATAGAGGAGGGTGGAGGAAAAAAATATTCAGGATGTATGAGAAATTGGTTCCAGATGAAACAAGAAAACTTCATCCACACAAAGGAAAAAAGATGTAGAGATCAATGTACCGACGCAGTCTGGTAACATTGCCAGCTACACTGGAAAGAAGAATAGTCCAGCAAAACAGCACGCTTCACGACAGCATGCGCCAACAAAATCATCACAAACACATCTTGCATTGACGCTGTTCACGGTAAACTGAGCACTTTTGAAAGCCCTGCTTAAGATCTACTTGTCTGTAAGTTGTGTATTCTTCCGCCTTATGTAAAATCAACATTGTCATGGGACTCATCACTTTCTTCATGCGTCGTTCAAGTGAAACTGCGAAATTATTAGATAAGTAAATATTTTACAAACCTGCTCATTTTTACACTTTGATGCATAATAAATAAATAAATAAATAAAAAAGGGGAAGAAATAATTAAATTTATCACAAATGGTTGCCTAACACTTTTTATTCAATGATAACATGTGGAACTACTTTCCCTCCATCGTTACCAACTTTACTGGGCGCACGTCACTCAGTGCGCCCAGTAAAATATAAGCAGGCAGGAGCAGTGAGTGAGTTTTTTTTTTTAAGGTTGATTTCAAAAGTGCTCACTTTATCGCGAACAGCCTTTAAAAAGAAAAATTACAGTCTGAATGTTACAAACTCAAGTTACATTTCCAAGTTGTCGCTGATCTAGTCCCAAAATAAAACTTTCCNCATTACAGTCTGAATGTTACAAACTCAAGTTACATTTCCAAGTTGTCGCTGATCTAGTCCCAAAATAAAACTTTCCCATGCTGTTGAGCAGCACAAAAGATAACCATGCATTAGTCTATGTTTGCACATCTTGGCTCCATTCTGACTTACTGAATGCTTCATACAGTGCACTTAAGACTAAATATCTTCTACAACACAATGAATAAACAAATTCAAATTGCATGCTCGCAAGCCTACAATGTGTGCGTCACTGATTCTCTGTGAGGACCAACAAATAAAGTAAAATTACATTCACTAGCTTATTTATAGTTAGCATTACAATTTATTTTGTAAATCTCAAAGACGTAAAATGTTTCTATTCTTCAGTTTCATGTTTTAACTGTCGGAAGTACGTGACTCCTTACATTATTATTGTTTAAAAAAAAGTTTTTTTTTTCCACAAAAGAAAACATGTGCTTTTTACCATTTTTGTAGGTTTAAGTTGACAAGAACACAGATTCTCAACAAGATGGGCTACAACTGAGAATATAAACAATTACAAACAACTCGCACCATTAGCACAATAACATGCATCAGTTCTGATGAAGGATACGAGCATCCAACCATGCAACTCTTTCAGAAATGTCAAAAACAGTGTAAAGATATCCCAAAACGAGAAAGGCACACTCCCGACCGATAGACAAACTCAATTACATGCACGTTAACAAAAAACACATGAACTGAAAATAATGAAAGGCTCATTACAAATACTATAAAAAAAAAAAATTCATATATGTATTAAGGCACTTGACAGGTGGTACATGACGGGCAGCACTAACCGATGAACACACATTTCTGTAGTTGCTGAATACTGAGCATATTCAATAACAGCTTGGTTATAAAGTACAGAGAACAACATAAGCTACATTACACTGCTAACAATTGTGCACTTTAAGAACTTGCAACTTGTGTGATGAATTTGGTAATATTTCATGCTCAAAAATTTTTGATCAGCATATCAATATAAAATGGTTTAGTTATCAACTCTTGTGAAAAGAATCACATAATTTGTCTGTTTATATATTTTCTGTTATACTGTNATAAAATGGTTTAGTTATCAACTCTTGTGAAAAGAATCACATAATTTGTCTGTTTATATATTTTCTGTTATACTGTAAATAACCAAACGTTCTCAATGTCTAACACTGATTTTAAACACTACATATTCTGTTTTGCAGGAGGATTTTTTTAAAAACAGATGAAAGATTTCTTTCTCGCTTTGTCCCTCATCACTGCCAACAAAATTCCTGAGTTAAATGAATATTACGAGGGTGTTACATACACAACTGCGCGAGTAACGAAACATTTACAAAGTGACAGGAACAGCTGCCAGCCAGAGGAGGGACAGATCAAAACGATACTTTTATATTAGTGCCCTTTATCACAATTCCTGCAGGTTGGTTTGCATTTCACCACAGCGCTGGATAGGACGTTTTTTGGTGTGCGATGGATCCTCTTAAAGATGCTGGACACCAAACAAATTAATTACCGTACCATTTTATATTTTTACGATATACTGTTCAACTTGTGAGAACTCTTTACTCGCCTAAAAAAATTGAGATAGTGTAGTTATTTTAAAGATTTCTTGAAGTAACTCATGGTATCTTATTTCAATGTGAATTATTTAATTTTGGTAAGCGAGCTTGTTTTTATTATTTGCACATCCCTAAAACCATAAAATTATGATTGTAACGTGCCATTACGCAAATAATAGGCAGTCAAAATTTTTTTTATCACACGAAATAGTACTTGTAAGGTTTACAAGTTGAACAGTATTTTGTACAAATGTAAAATAATAAATCTATATCTGGTGACCAGCAACACTTAAGAGTACTGCCAAAAAAGAAAGTAATGTCCATACAAGCCTATGAAATGGCAGGAATGCAGGGTTCACTGTACAAATGCCTGGGCTACGAGGAGATGGGGTGGTCAGACCTCATCTCTGGCTGCATTCGCCCAGACAAAGCCACTGGTACTCACTGGCCATGAGATTGAGTGCGTCTCCTCAGTGTTTGGATCCGACTACATAATCTGAGCTTGTGGGCGTCTGGGATCCACCCACACACCTCTTCTCCCTCAGCGAGAGACATCACCTTGAAAACTAAACCAGCCTAGCCAAAGGTAAAATCAAGAAGTTTTTAAAAATGCTTATAGAACTCACAAAATCATATTTGTTAAGTTTTAGTTTCCTCTTCAATGATTGCAAGTATCTCTCAATTATAGACATATAGTTCTACTACATTTTACTGTTCTTAATTATACTACATCGAATACTGAAGTGATAAGTAAAAGGAGATCAAAATCGATGGGACTTCCCAAATTGTAGCGGGCTCTCGAACCACGTACGTACTATATCGAAGCTTGAATTGTGAACCATGTTGAGGACGAGTTATGAACCATCACTAGCTACATGAGAAAGAAACATAATCGAAGCCAGCAGGGATCCTGATACATGCACGAAAGCTCTTGTTACCACATGAGAAAATTAACAAGTGAAACATCTCCTCCCTGACAAACAGGCATTGTGTGTGTATCAACTCAAAGTACACATAAGCTCAGCTTACAGTGTGAAAACACAACAGTTGCCTCAACCATCAACACACGGAATGAAAACATTCTTTTTATACAGGATAAATATGATTATCTATGTTAATATTCGTAATCTGATAAAACAATGATATTAATAATTTTTTATATACTAACATCATGTATTAAAGAGAGCTCAACAAAAATACAACTATTACTTCATTAATTTATCCTTTACACATGTGGAAAAACAGGATCTTAGCCTCGGGAGTATGGAGAAGCATACTAATCCACTGCATAAGGATTAAAATAACTTTAGAGAAATCATGTAGAAGAACTTCTGATAATCATAATCACATGTATTTAGGCACTTTTTGTCACTGGCATAAAATACTACTCAAGGCAAAACATGTGCTCCTATGAACAAACACGGCTCGCATAACAATGATGTTAAGAATAACAGTGGCACCTCTATGGATTTTTTGAGAGAGCAAATTAAAAAGCATGATACATGGGTAAATGTAAAAGTTGAGGTCAAATTACAGTAGAAACCCAATACAAGGTTGGGTGAAAGGGCATGACTTAATATCTCAACAATAATGGCTATCACTTGCTGCTTACAACTAATATTTACATTTCTTCGTCACCTCATCTCACAGAAATTAGCACAGTCTAACACTTAAAACCCATCTTTGCAAGCAGTTTTCTAACACCTACAGAATTGCTATTAAAATTATAAATTTGATACCTTACAACTAAAGTACTTAGAATCAAGTCTGTATTACTTGTCCATTCAGTCCCACCTTGTTTCTAACCAGGATCCACCATTCTTTCTTGTCCGGGCATTGCTGAATGCTCCGAGCACTCCCATACACATCCACACTACTCGTCGGATACATAACCCTCCGCAGCACTCTTGCACATATCCGCCGCACACACACACTCATCCATCTTACTCTCTCACACCTTCGTCCGCCGTCGATCCTCTTTTTTGTTCACCATTCGCTGCACTTTGCCAGATGGCTATCACAGATTGCAAACTCTCTGGGTATGGCACTGTTTATAAGGGCAGGCACCCTAACTGAAAACATTCTTCACACGCCAGCTTGCTCACAGGTAGGGGATGACCAGAAAGTTTATGCCGTAGCCCGCAGCCGTCAATCCCCTCCAGCAGAGAAGAGCTGCAGTGCGTGGTGACGCCAGTCAGGACAGCTGCCAATCATTTTCCCTTCCCTTGCCAGCCAGGAAAAATGACACTGCGGCCACCAGGTCCACGCTGAGAGAGGGGCGGGTCGGATGTGGTGGCCCCTCACTGCGTGAAGTCCNGGGGGGGGGGGGGGGGGGGGGGAGCCCACAAAACACATTCAGCACCTCATCAAGCAACTTGGGCATTTCCCCCAAGATTACAGAGGGCTTGAACGCAGGGAGCCTTTTCTCCTCAACATTTGCATGTCTTAACAATGTTTATGAACTTACTTAATCTGAACAACAATCAAAACTGTCAAATCAGTACTGGCCTATACAGCTGCATGGCCATCTGTTTGAAGAGACCAATGTGACATGTCGAAACATAACTTACTAAATTAATTTTGTCTGTCACGTTACAAACTCTCTCTTGAAAATGGCTGGCACTAAATATCTAACCTTTACAAAGAACTCGTTTGTTAAATTTTATACTTAGTTAACTTATTAATACATTGAAAAATGGGTTGGAATTCTAATAATTTTACAGAATATTACTGGGGCCGAAAACTGTAATATTATGACACTAATTAAATTTTGATGGCTGCTTCTATCCAAATTACACATTAGAAATATAAACTATGCACACCTCACATTATTTTGTTCCAACATTAATGTATAAAATTTTTCTTCGCCATTGTTTTATTAGATTAATTAACATAGATAAGCAGCACTTCTAACAGACATAATACATGCAGAGTTCCAGGAAATCTAATCTAATAAATTTCTTGCAACATAATATGTGATGCACTGTTCATCACCAAAGTTTAACTTTTTTAAAACCATCCTATACAGTTCAAGGACCTCCAAGATAGATAATATAATTAGAACCACACAAGGTTAAGTGCAAAACATAAGTTCTAAAACTCAGAAGAATGCAGTTTTCTGTAAGAATCAACGTCATATAGTTCAAATTTTTATTCTACATTCGACAGTTTTAATGTTGTATTTAGGGACACAATTACAGTTGCTTACAGAATTTGTACAGAAATCAACAGAAGTCAAAGGAAAAGCAAACAAAACATTTGCATTTGGCAATCTATGAAGGTACGACACTCCCGAAAATTAATATTGAGAAATATTGTGAATCATGCGTCCACCAGTGCTCCAGTGACTATTGATGCTTCCACAGTCAACAGCCAACTTAGTCAACACTGTGCTTTGTTGACCAGTTAATCATGAGCATGACTGAAAGAGCAGACAGAGACGGAACCCAGCCGTCTAGTCGTCATCGACTATGTGACACAAGCAGCCGTCTTGGTTTATTCGCCTCCGGGGGTAACTCTTGGGGCAGAATAACAAGTGGCCCAGCACGGTGTCCCCCTGATTGCCACAGCTGTCAGGCCAACCATACATTGGAGAGAATGTCGGGGCAGCTCGCATTGCAACGCCCGGCATCTCGTCCCATGATGCAACGTCACCTGTGCTAGTGGGTAGGGGATGTGTGCCACCAATATAAAAAAACTGCATCAAAGTTTGACGTAATAAATTAGGTACAGCCTACAGAGGCTTATAACCATATATTAATTACCCTCGAGGTAATTGTTTTATCATCTTCATATTCGGGAATGGCTACCCACACCTCTTTAGAGAACTTGAACTTACCCAGCGGTGAATCTCCTTGGGCAATGAGCAGCCCAAGAGATATTTCTCATTATTGTAAATTGTGTAATTCCTTTAATTAATAACTAAGTCTGTATANGCAATGAGCAGCCCAAGAGATATTTCTCATTATTGTAAATTGTGTAATTCCTTTAATTAATAACTAAGTCTGTATATGTGTTTTTATTTTTACAATGGACTGCCAAAAATGGCTTTATATTATATTAAATATTGTATTAAGAGTGGTGCTATACCAACCCACATCATTATTACTGATGCAATAACACTTAATTAGGGTGATGTATATCACCAGTGTATGTTAATTAACTTCAAGTGTTCTATTATGTAACTTATTTTATCAATTAATGAAGGTCTGNTGTATATCACCAGTGTATGTTAATTAACTTCAAGTGTTCTATTATGTAACTTATTTTATCAATTAATGAAGGTCTGTTTTGGCATTTTTCTGGCGCCAACTTTCGCAAGGGTTTGCCAAAGCAGACACCATTTCTTGAGTCAAGATTCAGCAACCGGGCTAAGCGGCAGTGCGGGAGCGTCCCTCTGTATGACACCCCCCCCCTCCCTCTGCAGATTTACTTTATGGCTGTTAACATTTTAAACTTCAATAGCATTAACTCGCAGAACATTTTTAGGATTTAGTGCAGAGGGTGGACCGTCTGTCTCCTGAGAGTTAGTGCACCGTGCAACCTTCTTTCCTTTGAATGACTTCGTGCCAATTTTCCAAATAGGCTATTGGTGGAAATTGTGAGTATTTGTGAACTGTGCAATGGAAACGTTTATAAAAACAAGTCTTACACCTCTTTGAGTCTTTTCTTGGGTAAGTAACCCTCCTGGGCATTTAGGGCGATACACCCACGTGCAGCTCAGTTTCAATGTAACGTAATCTAAAGACGTGCGAGATGGCCACAACTGTCTCACCAACAGGTTTGTAACAAATGGTGATGTAATATTCATTAAGACAGGTAGGCACAAAGTTGATTACTTGCACCATCTACATCTACAAAAAAAACTTTATCTGACAGAGGGCCATCAGGGACACACGGGCCATCAACCAAAGGACCGTCATTAATTCATGCTCTTGAGTTACGGTGCCGGGCAATCTAAACTTTTTACCCCCTTTAACCCATCTCTGGGGCTCCCCACCGTCTCATAAATTCCACTTTATACAACAACCCAGGTAATTTTGATTACACTGCTTCACAGTGCTGCAAATAGATGAATGTAATATTTAGCCATAACGACTTTATTAACGCTAAAAACCAAGAATAAGACAGTACATTGTGAATTTGGCCAAGGTGCAGGTACTTACGCCAAATTCTTCCAAGCCTCAAAAGAGGATGCATGCATGCTCTTAGCGATCTCTTTCCTATAAAAAAAGATGGCATAATGAAATGCTGTGACCTTGGAGGGAAAAGTACAAAGTACTTATGCTTCTAGTTAAAGACACTCACAATCTAAGTTCTCGATCCAGGCTGTCGTAGCCAACCCCGCGATGGATGCTGATGAGGTGAAAAACTACATACACAGCAGACAGGAACACCGAGGTGTACATGATCCGGCGGATGTGGAACAGCAGCATTGCGGAATACACCATCTGCAACAAGAACTTCAATTCTTGAGTAATTTTATTTTGAATCACTTATGCATTATTTTTTATTAATGTATCATTGCACTTCTGTATTGTTTTCTGGTTAAAAACTGTGANTTTTGAATCACTTATGCATTATTTTTTATTAATGTATCATTGCACTTCTGTATTGTTTTCTGGTTAAAAACTGTGAATACTGTATGAAGGCAAGACTTAGTTTGGAGTAGTTTTAGGCCTACCTTAAAAACAGAGCCATCTACAGCATTAATATGGAAATATCATGAAGGACGAAAAAAAAAGAATTTTGTTACACTTTCCAGGACTTGAGCATCTTCTCTGGCTAGTGATCTATGTACTTGAGAACTGGGCTCTCCGGNAATTTTGTTACACTTTCCAGGACTTGAGCATCTTCTCTGGCTAGTGATCTATGTACTTGAGAACTGGGCTCTCCGGCAATTGAACTCTCTGTACATCACAAATTATTTCTAAGTTCACTGTTACAGAAACTCACCTGACCAATACACAGTTTGTGTGTTATTATAAAGGATGAGTATAAAAGAATGCCCCAACTTTGAAGGTCTATAATATCAAAACCAAACGACCTACAACCTTGATTAACCAATCAAATGAACTGTGGAATCGTGAAGTTTGTTTACCATACATTCATAAATGTTCAATGTGACGACCATGAGCGGCCCAAACAACGTCTACACGATAATCAAACTTGTTCCACGCTCTTGTCAGCATGTCCTGTGTTACGGTTTGGATGGCGTTTGAAACTCTCGGTTTGAGGTGGTGAGGGGGAAGCGAGCTCGCATTCCACATGTCAATGTGATGGGGACGGTCCAATGTTTCCTTTATATGCCCAGAATGAGGTAGACGATGCCTTCATGTCTAAGCTGGTTTTTAGCGAAGAAGCGAGGTTCCATACAAATGGTAGGGTGAACCGGCACAACGTGCGGATATGGGGTCAGGAGCCTCCGNTAGCGAAGAAGCGAGGTTCCATACAAATGGTAGGGTGAACCGGCACAACGTGCGGATATGGGGTCAGGAGCCTCCGCATGAAACCACCGAACACGAGAGAGCTTCCCCCAAAGTGAACGTGTTTTGCGCTGTATCCAGAGACACTGTTTTCGNCATGAAACCACCGAACACGAGAGAGCTTCCCCCAAAGTGAACGTGTTTTGCGCTGTATCCAGAGACACTGTTTTCGACCGTTTCTTTTTTCACGAGCCCACTGTTACTAGAATCCTATATTTGGACATGCATACAGAGTGGTTGTTTTTTCAGTTAGAAGAGGTGGCTGGGACTTCATTTTCCAGCAGGATGGTGCGCCACCCCATTGGCACCTAGCTGTTCGTGGATACCTGAACGAGACGTTGCCGCAACACTGGATTGGTCGAGGAGCAGCTGGTGACCAGGCTCTTCATCACTGGCCCCCAAGAAGCCCGGATGTTATCCTATGCAATTTTTTTCTATGGGGGTACATAAAGGATCAAGTGTTTCGTCCACCATTACGGCTAACATTGACCTCAAAACGAGAATTACGGACGCCATCCAAACCGTAACACCGGACATGCTGACAAAAGTGTGGAACGAGTTTGATTATTGCGTAGATGTCGTTTGGGGCGCTCGTGGTGGTCACATTGTACATTTATGGAGATATGGTAAACAAACTTCACAGTTCCACGGTTCATATGATTGGTCAACCAAGGTTGTAGGTGGTTTGGTTTTGATATTACAGACCTTCAAAGTTGGGGTATTCTTTTATACTCAGCCTGTAGATTGTTCATGGTAGACTGAATACTTTTGAAAACCCTGTTTAGGATCTACTTCTCTCTGATTACAATGTATCCTTCCAAAATACGTATATCTAACATTGCCCGTTAAAATATATGCAGGTAGGGGCAGTAACATTTTTCAAATATTGATTTCAAAAATGCTCACTTTACTGTGAATAGTATTTAATTTTTGTAATTCATCGCTTCAGGTTTTCATAGGGCCAATCCACAACCAGAACACAAACAAAAGTCTTTTACATGAAACCACATAATAATATTTTGTATAAACTCCAGTAAATACTACCTAATTAGGCGGGCGTACTGCAGGTATCATTATAAGCAGATGTGGCCTGCAATAGGAACGAGCCCTGAGCAATGAATGTAGTCTGCTTCACCCCCCACCCAGCTCAATTTTTTCCCAGTGTGCAGGTAAGTTGAGATCTTTTTATCCTTCCCCCACCACAAAAAGAAATTTCATAGGTCACTATGCTTCTTTTGTTTAAATATTTTTTTGCAGATGCAGCAAAAAAAACCTGGTCCCTAAGTTATTATTTATGAATTCTATGTTCATGTTAAAAAAAACCCCTGCAAAGATATGCTGACTTATAGACGCAGCACATGTTAGGAACTCATACAATAAATAAAAAAAAAAATTGTTCTCATGATTTAATGGCGAAATATTTTTGTTGTCTGGGTATAATTTGATAAGTACTTTACTAATAAACACATAACACATGATTTCCCCCTTATTTGAGAATAATGCACAATATCTCTTTATAAATTTTACGTTATTATGAATAATTACAAGATAATAACANCAAAACGAGAATTACGGACGCCATCCAAACCGTAACACCGGACATGCTGACAAAAGTGTGGAACGAGTTTGATTATTGCGTAGATGTCGTTTGGGGCGCTCGNATGTCGTTTGGGCCGCTCGTGGTGGTCACATTGTACATTTATGGAGATATGGTAAACAAACTTCACAGTTCCACGGTTCATATGATTGGTCAACCAAGGTTGTAGGTGGTTTGGTTTTGATATTACAGACCTTCAAAGTTGGGGTATTCTTTTATACTCAGCCTGTAGATTGTTCATGGTAGACTGAATACTTTTGAAAACCATGTTTAGGATCTACTTCTCTCTGATTACAATGTATCCTTCCAAAATACGTATATCTAACATTGCCCGTTAAAATATATGCAGGTAGGGGCAGTAACATTTTTCAAATATTGATTTCAAAAATGCTCACTTTACTGTGAATAGTATTTAATTTTTGTAATTCATCGCTTCAGGTTTTCATAGGGCCAATCCACAACCAGAACACAAACAAAAGTCTTTTACATGAAACCACATAATAATATTTTGTATAAACTCCAGTAAATACTACCTAATTAGGCGGGCGTACAGCAGGTATCATTATAAGCAGATGTGGCCTGCAATAGGAACGAGCCCTGAGCAATGAATGTAGTCTGCTTCACCCCCCACCCAGCTAAATTTTTTTCCAGTGTGCAGGTAAGTTGAGATCTTTTTATCCTTCCCCCACCACAAAAAGAAATTTCATAGGTCACTATGCTTCTTTTGTTTAAATATTTTTTTGCAGATGCAGCAAAAAAAACCTGGTCCCTAAGTTATTATTTATGAATTCTATGTTCATGTTAAAAAACCCCTGCAAAGATATGCTGACTTATAGACGCAGCACGTTAGGAACTCATACAATAAATAAAAAAATTTGTTCTCATGATTTAATGGCGAAATATTTTTGTTGTCTGGGTATAATTTGATAAGTACTTTACTAATAAACACATAACACATGATTTCCCCCTTATTTGAGAATAATGCACAATATCTCTTTATAAATTTTACGTTATTATGAATAATTACAAGATAATAACAGCCATTTCAGCCCCTTCAGATATTTAGTACTGCTCACTGAACCTAACTATCCCAAAACCCCTAAACCTTCTTGCAATAAGAGATAAGCATAAACACCAGTGGCATAATCAGGGGGGGGGGGGAGTCATTATGCTTATCAATTACCCCCCTTACCCAGAGGCCACAGTTACCTGTGCATTATTAAGTGGCACTTTCTGGTGACTAACGAAGGGAAAAAATTACAATGTCTATAATGGAAATATTTCCTTCAATGGGCAATATGTCTTCCATCAGAAAATGGCTTTAAATGCATCATTTGGAAGTTAAGTTTTAAAAATTTCCCAGAGGGGACCTTTAAACCTTCCTTTTCTCCTCATACTTCCCGGTAGCATATCAGCCCCAAAGCCAGTACCCAGTTACGCAACTGGCATAATCCTTTGTTTAAGACTGGTTTGTTTGTTGGTTTTATTGCGTCCGCAAGATCTTTTTTCAATACATAGCTGTACAAAGATATTGGACAAGTCAAATTACAGTATACAAAGTTCACACACTGGACGGACACACTCGTCAGATTGCACGTACACACATCACATATCTTTTCTCCATAATGTGACTAATCTTCTTCCGACATGCTCTAGGGCGTATTCGTTTTACTGAAACAGAAGAAAGAGGGCACGAGAAAAACTGAAACAAGAAATGTGTACAATGAAATGCTATACTGTAATTTATTAATTTTTGTAGTTTAGATATTCAACTACACTACAAAATGCACATCAATAAAAATTCTTTCAGCTGTTTTTTTTAAAGAGTTTTCGGTTAGAGAAGCAAATTCTTGAAGGTGTGGTAATTTACTGAAAAGTTGGCTACCAAGGTAGGCCAGGGCCATCCTACCTTGGAAGGACTAGTTTTAAGTTAACTAAAGCCATGAGTGCTTTTTTATTCTAGTGTCATGCTTATGAAAGGTCTCGTTTTTCTGTAACAAATTATGGTTTTTGGACACGAATATGCGTACTAAAAACATGTACTCGCATGCAAATGTTAAAATCACTGAGCTCTTGAAAAAAGGTTTACATGAGTCTGACTTTCTTTTGCCATTGGTTATTCTTACAGCTCTGTTTTGCATGTGGAACACGTTTTTACTGTCAGTGGGATTACCCCAAAAAATGATACCATAACACAGGATGGAATGAAAATTTGCAAAATATACCATTTCTGTTCAACGACTTCTGCAACACTTCGTAGAGCGAAACAGGCTGAACTCAGTTTAGGTAAAATATACGCAATGTGAGATTTACTGTTTAGTAAATTGTCGAGCCAACCAAGAAACTTAGTCACGGCTGATTCATTAATTTTGTCTTTGTTACTGCCAACATACGAATGAGTGTTTTTTCTATTCTTTGTGAAGAAATCCATGAGATATGTTTTATCTAGGTTGAGATTTAATTTGTTTGCAGTAAACCATGCATTTAGCTCTATAAANGGAAATCCATGAGATATGTTTTATCTAGGTTGAGATTTAATTTGTTTGCAGTAAACCATGCATTTAGCTCTATAAATGTTGGGTCTGTTTTTTGTCTAAGATTATTTACTGAGTCTCCAGAGACTAAGAGGCTAGTATCATCTGCAAATTACATTGGAATAGTGCCTGGGGTTAAGGCACATGGGAGGTCATTTATATAAACTAGGAAGAGTAAGGGGGCTAATATTGAGCCTTGTGGGACCCCATACTTGATTTTTCCTGGTTCAAAGTAGAATTAAGTAGTTTTTCCTCTGATCCGCACTTGTTGTCTGTTTGAAAGGCATGAGCGTATTAGTTTATTGGGTGTACCTGAGACTCCACAAAATTTAAATTTTTCTATAAGTATGTTGTGATTTACAGAGTAAAATGCTTTAGTAAGGTCGTAAAAAATTCCATTAGATGACATCTTTTTATCAAGTGCGTTAAGAATGCAATTTGTAAGTTCAAAAATTGGATAATTTNTGAAACAAGAAATGTGTACAATGAAATGCTATACTGTAATTTATTAATTTTTGTAGTTTAGATATTCAACTACACTGCAAAATGCACATCAATAAAAAATTCTTTCAGCTGTTATTTTTAAAGAGTTTTCGGTTAGAGAAGCAAATTCTTGAAGTAGTGGTAATTTACTGAAAAATTGGCTACCAAGGTAGGCCAGGGCAGTCCTACCTTGGTAGGACTAGTTTTAAGTTAACTAAAGCCATGAGTGCTTTTTTATTCTAGTGTCATGCTTTTGAAAGGTCTCGTTTTTCTGTAACAAATTATGGTTTTTGGACACGAATATGCGTACTAAAAACATGTACTCACATGCAAATGTTAAAATCACCGAGTTTTTTAAAAAAGGTTTACATGAGTCCGACTTTCTTTTGCCATTGATTATTCTTACAGCTCTGTTTTGCATGTGGAACACGTTTTTACTGTCAGTGGAATTACCCCAAAAAATGATACCATAACACAGGATGGAATGAAAATTTGCAAAATATACCATTTTTGTTCAACGACTTCTGCAACACTTCATAGAGCGAAACAGGCTGAACTTAGTTTCGGTAAAATATACGCAATGTGAGATTTACTGTTTAGTAAATTGTCGAGCCAACCAAGAAACTTAGTCACTGCTGATTCATTAATTTTGTCTCTGTTACTGCCAACATACGAATTAGTGTTTTTTCTGTTTTTTGTGAGGAAATCCATGAGATATGTTTTATCTAGGTTGAGATTTAATTTGTTTGCAGTAAACCATGCATTTAGCTCTATAAATGTTGGGTCTGTTTTTTGTCTAAGATTATTTACTGAGTCTCCAGAGACTAAGAGGCTAGTATCATCTGCAAATTACATTGGAATAGTGCCTGGGGTTAAGGCACATGGGAGGTCATTTATATAAACTAGGAAGAGTAAGGGGGCTAATATTGAGCCTTGTGGGACCCCATACTTGATTTTTCCTGGTTCAAAGTAGAATTAAGTAGTTTTTCCTCTGATCCGCACTTGTTGTCTGTTTGAAAGGCATGAGCGTATTAGTTTATTGGGTGTACCTGAGACTCCACAAAATTTAAATTTTTCTATAAGTATGTTGTGATTTACAGAGTAAAATGCTTTAGTAAGGTCGTAAAAAATTCCATTAGATGACATCTTTTTATCAAGTGCGTTAAGAATGCAATTTGTAAGTTCAAAAATTGGATAATTTGTTGAGGCGTTTTTCCTAAAGCCAAACTGAAAATTTGATAAAATGTTGTGATTCGCAAAATGTTGCAGCAATCTCGTGTAAATTAGTTTCTCAATTACTTTTGGAAAGGAGGTAAGAAGTGAGATAGGTCTATAATTGGTTACTTCGATCTTGTCACCTTTCTTGAACAATGGTGTTACCATCGCCCATTTGAGTCTGTCTGAAAACAATCTTGTATTGAAGATAGCATTACAAAGATAGCTTAATGGAACACTGAATTCAAAAGCACATTGCTTTAATAACCTGCCGCTTGATAATTTTGGTTGCAAAGATGCAAAGAGTTGATTGTTTTCTCTATTTCTTTTCGAGTTGTTTATGTAAATGATATAGCAGGGTATTCAGTAACCTGGAGTGTAGNTTGATTGTTTTCTCTATTTCTTTTCGAGTTGTTTATGTAAATGATATAGCAGGGTATTCAGTAACCTGGAGTGTAGGAATATGTTTTATATCTTGTTTAATATTTTTGTTAATCATGTTTTCTACGACATTTAATTAGTATGAATTAAATGTATCTGAGACTAATTTAGGGCCTGAGGATATACAGTTGTTTACTTTTAAGTTTACAACTGGACATTGCTCTGTTGTTCTTCCTCTTGTGTTTTTTTTTACAATATTCCATGCAGTTTTTATTTTGTTTTTTGAGAATTCTGAATGAGCTCACACCAAAAAATTCTTTCTCGCAGATTTTATAACCTTACTCAAAATTTTTCAGTATTTCCTGCAGTGATTCATTGCGTCGGGGCTGCTGCTGGTTCTGGCGGTGGTGTACATTTTTCTTTTTTTTTTTCGCAGGAAATTTTTATTCCTTTGGTGAGCCATACATTTTTCTTTGGATTTGTATCACTGTGGGTCAGTCTGGATGGGAAAACATGATTCAAAACAACGGAGAACTTGGTTAAGAAAAGAGTTTAAGTTGTTCATTTACTTCGGTACAAGTACACAATGTTGACCATTGCTCCCTTCTAAGCTCACTTTTGGATAGTAAGACATTTCCCAGCGAAAATTTTTGTATTTTCTTATAGGAAATGCTTTTGGAGGGCATTTTTATGGAAGACATAATTAATATTTGTGCATCATGATCGGATAAACCATTCATTACTGGGAGACAGTGGGACTCTGCAACTGCGTTACTATCAATGAACATGTTATCAATTGCTGTCTGACTGGTTCCTTCTATTCTGGTAGCAAAGTTTACTATGGATTTAAGGTTGAAGGTACTGAGTAGACTACAAAGTTCATTTTTTTGGTTACTTTCTTTTAAATAATCAATGATAAGTCCCCACAGACAGTAATTTCTAGATTGGTTATGTAAATGGCTTTAAGGTTTGCTTGAAGAAATTTTAAGAAGTTACTAATGTTGGCAGAAAGGGCTCTATATACAGTGAGGACCCCCCCACTCTTTACAGTTGTCAGTTGTTACTTCCACATAACTGCACTCAAACACTTGATCTTCGCATAGTAAATGCATGTCATTTTTAAAACTTTTCTGCAATAAGTAGAATAGGCGAAATAACCAGGAATTTTAATTTGCTTAGCAGAGGACTCAGTTAAACGTGTTTCTAATATTTGTACATACAAGTTGCGTTCTGCGGATAATTTGTCCAAGTACACGGAAAGTTCATCAATTTTACTTGTTAAACCTCTGATATTCTGATAGAATAAATATAAATTATTTTAATTAATTATGGGTTTTTTAATATTTGAACAATTATTGAATGTTTCTGGTATTGAGCGTGAAAGTAAAACTTCTTTGTTACATGAATTAGGCCTTATGGGCATGGACTTCTGCAGCCTAAAATTTTCCACGGTTTCCAATGATTTCCTGGTTTTTTGAATAGATCCATGGTCTGTAAGAACTAAGGTCAGTGAGTGAGGGGTAATTAACTAAAAATCCTAGATTAGTTTAAAGATAGTTAGGTTCAGTTGGCTAAATTAAACTGGAAAATTGGGGAAAATAATTGCTACTATTATTTATTATAGAAAATTAATACTAAATGTTTCAATGGCACATTGAATAAGCCCCTTACATTGAAACACAAATAATTAAAATTACTTATAAATGTTAGTGGTTTACATCCGTAGCTAACACTACGGAGGTTCTGAGTTTAGTTTTTACCCGTGCAGTTTACCGTACTAGAATAAAATAGAGATTATAAACATTATTAACACACTACCAAATTTTTTAGTTGCACAAACGATATTTCGTGTAGTTTCGAAACATCAGCCCCAAGATGAGCAGAGACGCCCTCCGACACACGTCATAATAGATAGCCGGGAATTGCACGCAATTTAAACAGGCAGATTATGATTTGTTNATTTTATAGCCGGGAATTGCACGCGATTTAACCAGGCAGATTATGATTTGTTATGACAACTGACAAATTACTTCACTAGTCCGCCTCCAGATAGAGTTGCAGGTTGCGGCTTTTAAAACCCGTCCCCGCGTCACTACAGGTTAATAGCGTACCGTGTGCGGGAGGATTATATATTTAATTTATCAAATGAATTACTCACAGATAGCAAGTTTACGGGAACAATTCTTCTCTGGCGGCACGGTTCGTCAGTGATATTAACCCACGCACTGTTGAAATAGAAACTTCTTTCCAGCCATCATCATTTCGATTAACTGTGGTGACCTAGCAGTCACCAAAACATTCGCTGCGTCCCGACACACGACGTAAGTTGTGGCCATGGACAGAATATTGAGGGGCATAATGAAATATCGACACACGGACAGAAAAACTATGGTCTCGCAATTTGAGAAAGTGCGGGATCATCCTGAGGTACGCAATATAATGAATGTATATGCAATTTTGTAATATAAACGAATACGTTACGCTGTTGGCTTAAACGCTCAGCGCTTTTCACACGCATGCGTATAGCAGTATACAGCGAAATTGTTAAAAACATTGTATCCCACTGTTATGTCTTTTGTTTATAACCATCAGCTGGCTCTTGCGTCATTCGTAAACATTCCCAACATTCCGTAATATTATTGACGTAATGCTACAGTACATCGTGTCGCGTGCAGAAAAAAAATGTAAAACTTGGTGCAAAATGTTTTGTAATTCAGACAGTTGCTCTTGCAGCTGGTATCTAACCAATTTGAATTGACATCCGGGTGGTCATGTCTTATCTGCATAACAGGCGCTCTGCGCGTGCAGATAAGACACGTCAAAAATAATATCTGTTGTGTGTAACGATAGTTCGTTACATATTATAGACTGCACATGGACGTTAATAAAGCATTATACTGAATGATATGTTATTGACAAATTTACGTTGTTTGAAACTTAAAAATTCTGTACTAAAAAGTATGTCCACTCCTAAAAGTTGGAGACTTTTGCTTACTTGCATTACACCTAAGCTACGTCAATCTCTAGGAAATACTACAAAATTGTTCTTGAGCTCACAAAGCAGAAAAGGTCTTTTATGTACAAGCACTGTAGGGGACATTATTATGTCAACTGTGCTGCAAAGACTGTCACCCCATTGTGTGTATATTTGGTGCAGTTATTGTTGCATGCAAGTAGGATTATCTGTTTCTGTGCAACATGTGGTTGCAGTACATGTCATATTACGTGACCATGTACAAGAAGCCCTTTAAGTAATACTGACTAACTCAGAACTTACAATTTGTAACAGGCTTCCTTACCTGCTATGACTTTTTACTCAAACACTACTGCAGTATTTCTTAATCACTTATTTTTGTAGCCGAAAGCAGTTTTCTTCACGTGCATGGACAGTAGGATGATTCCAACAAGATTCACCGAAACCAACATTGGTGATATGTTTGTCGGTAAGTTTTGCAAATGCAATAAACTGTGGCTAAATGTAGGTAGGTTAGCGTCAAGTTAAGGCATAAGTCAGGAGTGAGTTGTTTCTATGCTACTGTTTGCAGTGCGTAATGCTGGCAACCTGATTCCCCACTCGCAGCACTTTCTGGATGAAGCGACGACCACAGAACCAGCTGCCCTGGAGTTGGGGTGCATTGTAAATGACATACGACACATCATCGTGTGCGGCCACTCGGACTGCAAGGTAAGGGAAGTTGGAAGTTAAAAAGTCGAGAGGAAGTTGGAAGTTAAAAAGTCGAGATGCCTGTGTGCATTTTCAAGGTGTGCATGGGGAAGGGAGGAGGCTGCCAGCATTCCAGACTACCTGTTGTAGGACGACATAGAGTGGACAGATCCTTATCATGGTTGGCTATAACACCAGAAAGAAACCACCGTATTTACTGTATGGAATGTCCCATGGGACCGATCACCATCCCTGGGACAGGGCAAGATTTTCCGAAATGGGCACTTTCTTGTGCCTAGTATCAAACGCCAGGTCCCTCCGTCGGGAGGCAGTCACTGCAAACTGAATGACTGCTTGAGGTTAATAGAATAATTAAGCAATATTTCTGTATCAAACTCTGTGGGGTAACTTTTATCACCTGAACTAAATTGACGTTGCCTATCTGCAGCAATACACAAATAGAGGAAAACAAGAGCAGCCTTTGAAAATCAAGTATTGCTGAAATTCCCATGTTTGAAGATTTAGTGTTGAAGCCCCTCGCAGTGACTGACGTGAGGTCAGCTCTGAGCATCTCTGCATTGGTCAGTATCTGGAATGGTTCGTTGACAGTGCACTTGTCACGTGGATTGGCAGAGTCAAACAGTGGGCCGTACTTGTTGCTGTTAGTTTCGTCGAGCATCACTGCAGCCTTCATGTCGAGATGATTGTTACCATCAGCGCCTCAAGTGATCAACAGATGGCTCTACTGTTTCGACTGTCTGACGTGCATGAGGGGCAAAATAATTATTGTTTCAGCTGGAATCCTCACAGTTCTTCTGGGAGTTATCGAGGAAATATCTAAACTGCAGGTAGTTCTCTTACGTATTTAGTGTTATTCCTTGCTAGAAATGAAACCTCAATCCTTTATTTCCACCTACGGCAGGGAATGCAATGCACTCACCAGCCGAAGCCTTGAGCTGTCATTTTGTGCTTTCCACTGCGTGCAGTAAGCATGTCTTGCTACACCTTGTAGTACAGAACTGGATCTTGCAGTGATGTGTGGAGACTAAACCAGCCATCCAGGCAAGGTGCCTCATTACACTGGCAGTTGCATTTCTCTTCTTCTAAGTTGTACTTCGACTGCATGAGCAAGAACTCGTGACACTCCGTCACACCGTACTGATTTTCGTGTGTCCCTTAAAAAAATTACGTAAAGTGAAGACACTGTGTATATGAGAGCTAATCCACAACAGACGGTGGATCATTTAATGAAACGTGATTTTTGAAAAATTGTTGTTTATCAATATAATTTCTCTCATCTCCCTTGCATGAATGCCTTTATTTTTCAAAGGTGTTAGGGGGAAGGAATTTACATTCTAAATTGTGAGTATACTCTTATAGATAAAAATGTTACAAGTTCATGACTTACCTGGGATTCCAATATGAAACCTCAAAACCCAAAGGTAATTTGTTGGCATTCTTGATCTCGGAGGTAGCTGTGTAACTCGAGCAGATTGGAGAGCACATCCTAGTGTAGTTGCAAGTAAAGCAAAAGTGCCAGTCCATTTTCTGCTGCTATATTAGCAGTGTGTGAAGATAATATCGCCCACTCACAGTGATAACATGCAGGGGTGCTGTCTAGTCAGGCTTATCACACTGCAAGGTTACAAGATCACAGGTGATGGTGTCAATACAAATGGGAATCAGGAGTTCGTGGAGATGTCCTGAATGACTTCATTCTGTTCACAACCATTGATTTTGTGTAGTAATGCAGGTCTAGAAATGACATACCATTCTGTTGTATGTAGGCCTATAAAATACCCATGGAGGGGTTACCTTAAAGGCTCGCCATTTCTTTAAACACTTATGTTATTATTTTGTCAGGATTCAAGTTTAACGTTGTAAATTCAAAGTTGACTGCTGATGTGTTATGAAACCACTATCATTTTACAAAAGTTTTCCACATCTCATCATGTAAATTTGTATCAATTAAAAAAAAAGGAGGGTGTGTTTATTGAGGATTTGATATGTATACAGTGTTGTATATTCTTATAGATCTGCATAAGTAAGACTTACAAGCTTTCCAAAAAACTTAACATCAAGTTGTTTAGGCTTGAGTTTCAGAATGAAAGTGGGAGAGACAGTATTTTTCATTAACAGCAAAAACCTGCTGTTGGATTCTTGTGAAAGCTTTACTTAGAACTCACTCTGCCCTGAAACCAGCAAATTCCCTCAACATGTTTGAGACTCTGTTTTAAGCACAAACTTTAACAGTGAGTCAGTTCGGCTATATTTTTGAGCTGTGGTGTTGCTTACCGGCAGAGAGTGTCAAATGTGAACAGTATTTTGTAACTGGCATTGCAGGTGGTGCTGGGAAATAAGTTGACCCATTCTTTATTATAATTTTGCTTAACTGCATCTCGGAAACATGCGATGCTTGTTGGCTACTGTGTGGAACATCTAGTACGTAACCCTATCCATGTCGTTGCTTCTGATGGCAGGCGATGAACTTGCTGCATGCACTGCAGGATGAGGAGTTTGCCTCGCAGGATAACCGACGCATCTCACNTGAGGAGTTTGCCTCGCAGGATAACCGACGCATCTCACCGCTGCGGGCGTGGCTTTGTGCGCACGCCAGCACATCCCTTGACAAGTTCTCGCAGCTGGAGGCAGCAGGCTTCCACATGCCCCTTACCTTCCAGGCCGAGACCCCCATGCGGAAGTTTGTGGCTTACATCGACCCCGAGGACAAGTTTGCTATCGCCGACAAGCTGTCCCAAGTGAGCTTCCTCTCATTAGTTTTGTTTCTTGGGGCCAGCAGCTCGTTTGCTACAACGGTGTATTGGAGTAAGCTTAAGGCAACATAATTATTTAAATATTGTATATAATAAAAATAATTCTTGACTACAGAATCTGTGCTCAAATTTCAAGTCATGTCATGAGTGAGATTCAGAGCACTACCATTTTGGCCTTCTTGCGACATGAATGTCGGGCTTTGGCAGCCACAGCCACTAAGGATCTGCATATTACGCACAGTGGTGATCTTTGAATAATAGGGTTTTGTTTTGTATGTGATGTTTATTTCCAGAAGCTGTAACATGTACAACCCATGTGTATGTGCTGATGGTATATGCAGCTCTGCTAATATATACTTCGTTAACTGAGCTCCATAAGCAGATATCAAGTACTCGAGTTTGTCCTGATGATTGTGCTGTTAGCGCCGTATGCAAAGATGCCTCTCTGCAGAGAAGCAAACATGTAGTTTGTGACCAGCATGGAGAAAGGATGAGGTGAGAATGGAGCAGCAGCAGATGGATGAAGATGGGAAATGAAACAGAAATACCCAGAGAAAAACCTCTCACTACAGTGATATCAGTCACATGAACCACAATGCAATACCTGTCACAGAATGTCCTGGCCAGTTGGGCCCTGAGTTGGAACCAGGGATCCCAGAGATGGTAAGCTATAGTCAGTTCATGACTGGAAGAGACTTTCTTGAAGCCCTGCTAAAGATCTACTTTCAAGCCCATTTCGTATCCTTCTGCCAAAGGGTAAACAAACATTGCCATGTGGCAGTCACATGGCAATGTTTACATGCAATGTTTACATTCCACTGTGTGTGTGTACATGTGTTCGTACATGCACGTACCCATCATAAAAGTAATGTATATATTATTAATGGATATTCCACAAGCGTAAAGTTTTTAATCTTGAGAATTTCACACAAAAGAATATGTGATGCAAGCGAAAAACATTTCATTATATAAACCCAAAATGTGAGTATTAAAAATTTGATGTTTCGTGTGTGTGTGTGCAGGTTTGATTTTGACTGGGGGGTTGGGTGGGGGAGAAAAACTTTCACTTTGATTACATATTATAGATGTGGCGCAATACTTTGCATTGAAATGTGTCAACATTCAAGGAGTCCAACCAACAACATAAACATGGTACCGCCAATCTCTCATAAGCGCCCGGATGGCCGTGCTGTCACGAGGTCAGGAACCGTAGTTCCCATAACTCCTATNGTGCTGTCACGAGGTCAGGAACCGTAGTTCCCATAACTCCTATAGTGGGTTTGCAACAAAAATGCAACCAGACAGACTTTTTTCAAATAATTGAGGCGGCGGTAGGCCGCTGTGTTTATGTTTTAGTTCGGCTTCTGGCCCGTATTTAATGCTGTTAACCTTTGTTGCTATCTTAAAATATTTTTCTAAACAAAAATGTAACTTAAAACTAATACGAAAAGACATTGGTTTCACTAATGTCTAATATTCAAACAATTAAATTCAAACATGTTGCTAAGCAAATGCTTAGAGAAGGAACAAAATAAGTGTGCCACAGATTTTGTAAAGAAATGACAATAACAAATTAAACATAACTAAAAAATGTGGCTCCAGTAAACAAAATATTAGAGAGAACTGTTGTTTACAATAATTAAAGAAGCTGACAATGGTGTATCCTAACATCTCCAGTTTGCAATAAGTTAAAAATCCTAAAGGCATAAGCTGCAGTACTTATAAATACTGTTTATTTATTTATTAGTTAGTTAGAAGTACCGGTAATAACTTACGGATTTTAGTGATTCCATTTGCTACAGAATTACCATAGATCAAAACAAAAAAAGTACATAAACAACTCAACACAGCAGCAACTATAAAAAAANTTTAAGGATAGAAAATCATATGACGGGATGCCGCAGTAGTTTTTTAAAACTCGAAAAATAAGGACCACCCTAACATCTATCTTCACTCCAAAAATTAGAAACAAATTATTAAAAAAAATGACATGCTTCAATAGCTGCTCTCTGATGTAGACTGCTACTTTACATATAATGCTATAAAGATATGCTCAACAACATTACCCTACAATTTAACACTACACAAAAAGATTTTGCAAAAAAAGATTTTGCAAAAAAGGGATACAGCAAACGGAATGTTGTGCTCCTGCAGCCAATTGATGATGGCATCCTTCCTCCAGCTACTGTTGGGGAACTTCTCCAGCTGAAATCACCACACGATACAACAAATTAAAATGTATTACCCTTGAATGTTGCCAACAGTATGTCTGTTGTATAGAATGTTTGAATTAAGCACAATTCTTTCCAAAATATAAACTTTTAAATAGTTGTGAACCTGATAAGAATGTCTATAACTACTGTGCTTGGCATTCTTAAACTTTTTATCATTTTACATGTAACTGTTTTCCTGATCTATGTTGACTAGCACAGAATCTAACATATCACAAACAATAATTTGTAAAATAAATAAGTTTTTGTTTTCCAACCTCGTCACACCTGTGTGCTGTGATATGGTGTATTGTCCATGAGGATGACCTTTGTATGTTTTTGGTATCAGTAACTGTAGTTGACCCAGAAACTGAATTATGGTCCTTTTTAAATTATGCAAATTAGGTTGGCTATGTAGCACTGAAAGTGAAAAATATGACACTGATAATTTACAATAACTAAAAGACAATGGCTGTAGAACAGTGGTGTTGGGGAAATGCATTAATACACAATTGTTTTCTTAAAAGATTATGACTGCGATTTCATCGATTACGATGTCCTCTCATGTTTAGTGAAGTGATACAGATATGTTTAATAGTAGGGGAAGTTCCAGTTATATCGACTGTAATCTATTTAGTGACGTATAACAATGGCAATTAATGCCGCAATGTAACTTATAAATACAAAACAAGCTCCTTCTTCAGAATCTTAAAATGCACCATCTCTCCATAACCTATATAAAATTAATTGACTATAACAAACTCACTATAGAGGCAATTTTCCTTACCATTGTCAGTCGTCTTTATAATAAATTTCCACTGTATATATTGGGATGTTTATGAAGAATCCCTTGCAGGGGTACACAAATTCCAACACAAAGTAGTTTTTATTACACATTGTAATACCACCTTTTGGTTAGGTGATTCATACACTCACATTTGAGTCTATATAACCCTNTTGCAGGGGTACACAAATTCCAACACAAAGTAGTTTTTATTTTTAATTACACATTGTAATATCACCTTTTGGTTATGTGATTCATACACTCACATTTGAGTCTATATAACCCTACAATTCTAGGTTAGTGTAAAATCCAAAAATCCTAGGTTAGTGTAAAACCCAACAATGCTAGGTTAGTTTAAAAATGTAAAATAGTGATTCACCCATCGTGGAGATAGGTTCTGTTAGGTTAGGTGGGCACATGTTACGAAATTAGTCGGACGTTAATGCCCGTCGTATATTCGTGTTCTGCATCATTAGTGGAGTGGAAATATACCATTTTCCGTGAAATTATTGTTATTTTTACAGAAAAGCCCCCCTAAACTTAATAATTACCCAAATAAATCATTAAAAAGACACGTAGACAACGTTCGACGATGTTTATCAAGTTATTAACAAATTTTCTTTATGTTCTTGTAAACAAATTTCGTAGGCCAACATAATTGACCTTAACACACACAACTTGCAAACGCAATGGTTAATACTATATATATATTTTAACATACCTTAGAACTGTGGATCTGGAGCGTTTCAACATTTCTGCTGCTCTTTCCGCGACGTTGCAGGGTTTCATTTCCCCTCGCCTAGTTAGGGAATACAATGATTCGGTGAGGTTAATGATGTCCTGTTGGCGTTGGTGAGTGGTGACTTTTCTTTTCTTCACCTTGCTAGAACTCATGACTGCACACAAAAATTACCGCAACATGTAACGTAAAATACAGTAAATAAAATTTTAAGTAAACCTGAAAGAAATTTAAAAAATATTAAACACGTGAGAACGCACTACGAGTAATCTCTTATACAGGTATCAGAAACGAAAGGAATTGGCACAACGAGAAATAATAAAAAGCGGATATTAGTAAAAAAAAACCAATAAATTAATTATTATAGGTTAAACAAGATAATCGCACAAATTCTCTGGCACGTATGTCGACCACATCTCGCCAACAACACNAAAATATTAAACACGTGAGAACGCACTACGAGTAATCCCTTATACAGGTATCAGAAACGAAAGAAATCGGCACAACAAGAAATAATAAAGAGTCCTATAATCATTTTTTTTTTAATTAAACCAGTAAATGAATTATTATAGGTTAAACAAGATAATCGCACCAATTCACTGGCACGTGTGTCGATCACATCTCGCCAACAACGGAACTAAGGTTTGTAAACAAATGGCCGCTCTACTTTCACCTTGAGCGTGATCTTGCGAGCATGCAAGAAACATTGAAATCAAAGTACGTTAGCATCACGTCATTAATAATTGGCATAATAAGATACAAGTCTTTTCGAAACCCATTTGTAAGCGATAAATTAACAATTACGTTAAAACTTTAGAACTATTTCCTCTCTTTGTGCTGGCAACCTAACGGCATAACTGTATCCGCGCTCGCCGCTGTTTGTAATGTTATATGCATGTAGCTAACGGCTAGGGTGTTTTTTCAAAGGTTGATTTTCAAAAATTTCTTCCAGTCGTGAACCGACTATAGTGGTAAGCAACTTTGCCATCCAGAGATCATCAGTAAAGTATGGAATGTCTTTTAGGGTGCTTTCAGCACATCAGAGAAACCACATTTGGGCCAAGTAGTTATCTCAGAAGCTCATAACTGTTTGATTTCCTGAATATGCCCACAGAGGAGCCCATCTTGGCTGCAGTGTTTTGATGTGAGTGAAAGATGAAATTGTCAACCTCCACTTGTGTATGAACGACATCCTTTGTTGTTACACCGGGTGTAATAAAATTGAACATTCAAACTTTGAAGAGTAACAGAAGCATTTCAAACTTTTTTTTTTATTAAATAACCATCAATGTTACGCACTCTATTAAATGTTAAACATGCCGTAAAGTCAAGAGTGCAATGTCTGTGCTGTGACACCACACAGTACTTCGTCATTCATGTAGAGCAGAGTGACGGAACAGTATACTATTGTACGTAGTCTTTTGCCAGTCCAGGTCTGTGCTGTGATTACATGCAGACCGTAAGTTTTACGTGAGGTCAGGGTTGAAGAATGGTGGGGCCGTCGCCACTGCACTGTTACGCCTGCAAAGTTCTGGTGGGAAACGCTCACCAGAGACGTCTTGTTGATTTCTTACCAGCTGCTCTGCTGTTGTGGGTCTTGGCTGAGTCACCCAGGTAGCTAGGCTGTTCTCCCGATGCTCTATGTCTCAATTGAAGGGGTATTAACTGTGGTTTGATAGGCTGCCAGCAGTGGGCAGTCGCTGTCGGCCCAGTACCGCTGCGGGTGCTCGTTGTGAGCTGAACAGTTATGCTGGTATGAAGTTTGCTAAATGCGCAGTTGTAAGGTTGCTCTACATGCCAATTAAATCCTAATAAAAGTACACATTACACTGAAAACACTTACCCTGAGAATGGCTGATTGATAGGTCCAGCTCCCGAAATGCCATTCAGATTCAAGGCCTGCAATCAAAATGCTTGACCTGGGGTTTAAGTCATTCATTGATGTCCTGACAATACAAACCAGTTGACGATGCTCACTTCATTAAGCAGACCCGACGTACTAAGCCCGTTGGGGGCTAACGCAGGAAAGAAACGTGTGCTCTCCGGATTTACGTGATGAAGTTACACTCCTGGGGGTTTAGGTCTGCAGGAGGTGGAGAGGCGCTCCTCCCGGGCGATGAAGTTATGTTAAATTAGAATATTCTGATTGAAGAAAGTGAAAACTATTGTTCTTGATGATAGACTATGCAAAGTTGTTGATGTACCCGGGAGTCGCGAACTGCGCGGCCTGCTTCGATGAATGCCCGCTTCGGACTAAATGGCTGCCAGCGTCTTTCCGGCCACTTGCTGTGAAAACGTCGGAGGTCGGAACGCGTGAGCGTAAAAGAAAATGCAAAATAGGGTTAGGTTCTTAATTGTTTACATTGCATGAGTGGGAAAATTCCCTTAGTTAATTGGAGACTGAACATTGTCTGTAACGAAAACTTACATGTTCTACAAACTACACAACATGCTGAATTATTGATAATGCACTTTCGCGTTGTTAAGTTTACGTGCACGTAGTGCTGGAAACGTGTCTATCCGAGTTCTTAAACCTGTTGACTGCTGCAAAATAAACATATACACTTTTACACCTAAAGAAAAACACATAAACTGTAATGTCCCCAGTCAGGTGATGCCTGTGGGGACTAAACTTAGGTTGGCACGGGTGAAGCCCATGCCCCAAGTAGGAAGTTGTTGGCACTTCACTTTGACGTAATTTGAAATTACGTTTTAAAACACAGTTTACTTGTGGTGTACACTTTGGGTAAACTGGGAATGATTAGGCTCTACTTTTGGGGGCCACTAACACTCTCAAACACTTTGTGTTGCACAGTGGCATCTGTTGTTCGTACGCGTCCTGATCAGGAGCACTACGAAGCCTGGTGTCGCCTTCATGCGTGCTATGCCCCGATGGTGCAGCGCTGAGTGGCGTCAGTGGGTGCTGTTTATGGGCGTGTCTGTGCCTGGCAATGCAGTGGGACATACAGTCCCAACAGACTATGCATCGATCCTGTGTTGCATCGATCCTGTGTAACTGGACGAGACCGCTTGGAGCAGCGTGGAGGCGTGTCGCTCTTGTTTCCACACTTGTCATCGCTGCTGCTGCTACTGGTATGGGGCGCAGGTTCGGCCGGCGACATCGCAGGAGTCCCTGCTGAGGATTTCCCCCTCGGACGTCTGACTGGTCGCCCGTAGAGTACCTGCCGTGCTGCACTCAGTGGTCTCCGTTGTCGACATGATGGCAGTGGGGAGATCACCCTGTTTGGGCGTGCTTCCCCCAGATGTCTCCTTGTCTGTACGTGGTTCGGCAGGGTCCACTGGAGGCGCGGGGCGCCTCGACATCAGATGTTATGACACAGGGCATCATGTTGCGTGCAGGCGTTGTTGTAACTTCAGCTGATGTTATTTCTACCTCTAAGGTGTGTGATCCTGGGTATTGCCCTCCACCTACTATCCCTGATGGTGTTTGGATGCTGGGCATTGTGGGGCAGAACAAGTCTCGCATTGTGAGGCCTGACGATTCCGCTGCTTGTGTTGACGGTTCGTCGCGTGGTGGTTGTTATGGTTTGGCGTCTGCTGACTCTGCATGCATTTCCTGACGCGCAGTACGCCTGAGATCATCTCTGTGGACACAGATGGTCCATCAGCGGTTGATGTGGACCAGATATGTAGTGGCTCCTAAAGCCTTTGTGACTGCATACGGACCACTCCACTTGGAACCAAGTCCAGCACAAAAGTTTTTGCGCACCGAGGACTGCAGGTGCTCCCTGACGAAGACCTTCTGCCCTGGTCGTGGTAGTTTCGGTGGTCACGTAGTGAGGGGTACCCACTTGTTGATATACACAGTCTGGCGTACCTGTGTTATTCGCCTGGGAATGTTAACTCACACCCCTGCAATACTGCGGCAGATGACATGTCTGTTGCCTCGTTGGTATGGCGGCAGAGTGTGAAGAGTGAGCTGGTTGGCCTAGGAAGTGTGGTCTTTCCTACACGGAGGCGCAGCTGGACCTTGAGATCTTGGTTTCTGCACTTTGTGGGGTTGGCACAAGGATGATAGATTGTGCTTTGCATCACACCCTACTTTGTGCAAAGATCGCGCCATCTCGCTCCAACAAATTGTGTCCCATTGTCTGTCAGTAATGTTCGGGGATATTCCCAACGTGGGAAAAACTCGTTCACCAGGAGGCTGACAATGTTCTTGGTGCACGCGCTAGGCACTGCGTATGCCTCTATCCACCTGGAGAACAGGTCGGTGACGACCACCATGAACTTTTTCCTGTCGATGTCTTGGGGTAGGGGTCCATGGGGACAAGGGCTTCCAGTTTCGAATGGCTCCCGAGGTATTCCAGGTTGTTGTTGCTGGCCGTTGGCATGTTGAGCCTTAAAGTGGTTGCACGGTAAACACACTCGAATGTAATTGCGTGCGTCGCGTGATACGCCGGGCCAATATAAGTGAGGTAACAAGTTCCACATGGTTTGTTTCGTACCTGGGTGTCCTGCAAATGTCGTGCTGTGCATGTAGTGAAGTACATTTGAGCGTTGTGTAGCTGGAACATAGATTTTCCAGGTGGTGTTCTCTCCATGTGGGGTGGTCTCCAGTCTATGCTGGTTTGCAAAATGTGACCTTGGCCTGCGCGTCCGGTACAGTTGTTTGCGACCTTACTACCGCGTCACAGAGCTCATCGAGCTTGATGTCTAGTGAAATGGTGTGTTGGTGTCATCGGCATGTTCAGTAGGGGTGGGGGAAACATCCCTTCCCACTCTTCCTCATCATACGCAGTGTTTCCCTGCACTTGGTGACCTAGACAGCAGGTCGGCTAGCTGATTCTCTGTGCCTGTGACATGCTCGACGTTGAAATTGTACGCTTGCAGTAGCATTGACTTGAGAGTCAGTTTGCTCCACGCTTCACGCGTACTGTACAACCAGACCAGACAGCGGTTGTCAGTCTGTAGCATTAAGCGCTGGTACTCCAAATATGGACGTACCGTTTGAGCGCCCATACTACTGCAAGGCACTCTCTCTCTCGTAAACATCATATCGTTTTTCGGCTGGCCCGAACTTGGCGCTGCTGTAGTCTATGATCAGCCGTTCGCCGTTGTCGCAGAGTTGGAATAGCATGTTACCTAGGCCTTGTTCGATGACGTCCATCTGGACATAGAGATGTCTACTGGGGTCATGGCGTTAGGGCCATGCACTGCGTCTAAAACGGCTCCTGATGGCCAGGAAACAGTTCTCAGCTTCGGCATTCTACTCAAACTTGCGGCTGGGTGACATGATTGCGGTGAGAGGTGCAGTTATTGTTGCAAAATCTCGGATGTACTCGCACAACTAGTTCAGCAGGCCGAAAAATGTCCGGACCTGTTTCCCGGTGTGTGATCTCTCGTAATCCTCTGTCACTCGCAGTTGTGAATTGCTTGATCTGTTACCTTCTTTGTCCACAATGCGTCCAAGGAAGTCCTGCTGTACTTTTCCTAGGTGGCATTTGTGATTCGCGCATGTGAGCCCATTGATGGCAAGGCGCTCCAGTACTAGGTAGAGGTGGTGAATGTGGTCCTCCCATGCCTCGGACCAAATGACGGCATCGTCTAGGTAGGCGAGCGTGAAGTTACCTACAAGACCGTTTAGTACCTGGATCATCATGGCTTGAAATGTGGATGGCGCGCATTTCAACCTGAACAGTATTTCACAGAATTGAAACCGCCTTCCATCCGGTGCAGTGAATGCAGTTTTGTGTCTGTCATCCTACTTCACTGGAACCTGCCAGTAGCCACTGTGCAGATCTAGGATTACATGAGATTTTCACCTCTCCTTATATGTTGAGGGCACATCCTTAATGCTGATGTAGA
>NQII01006963.1:51378-71506 GCA_002778355.1 Clitarchus hookeri | reverse complement strand
GGGGGGGGGGGGGCACTTTCGGTGACCAGGCTGAGGGGACGAAAATTGATGCAGAAACGCCATGTTCCATCTTTCTTGAGCACCAGTGCAATTGCTGAATTGTAGCGGCTTTCTGTTGGTTCGATAACCCCCTCTGCTAACATCCTGCTTATCTGTTCTTGGATGATCTTACTCTGGTGGCTAAGGTAGCTGCGTGGTGGTGTGAAAATGAGCCTGTTATGTTCTGTTGGTATTGCGTGCTCCACGACATTGGTACTTCATAGCGGATCCGCAGCTACAAGTACGTCCCGTCGTTCCTCCAGCACTTGCTGTACCACGTCATGGTAAGCTGGTGGTACTTCATGGTCCAGATCGTCAAGCTTGACTCTGGGCGCACAGTTGCTAGGGTGGAATCTAGCTTGTAAACTGTTCTACGCTCCCTTGTTTCGAAATGGATTCTCCTAGCTGCTGGATCAACGATCAAGTTTGGTTTGGTTAGCCATGGCAGACTGAGAATGACGTCTTCACATAGCTCATTGATGGCTAGTGCTACCATGTTTGTCTCGAGGTCGCATATGCGTACCGTGATGTTGGCTTTTCCCATAGTTTCCCTGCTATTGTTGGTTGTGGCTAAATTAATGGCTTCTCTGTGTGGCCGCAGAGCTCTCATGTATGTCAACGAACCCTGGCCGTACAAAGTTGTGGGATGCGGCCGTGTCAATAAGGGCATAGCACTTCACACTGTTGACATAGACTGGAATGCGTATGAACTTACTTGTTGTAGGTTGTTGATCTGCGAGGAGCTGCTGTAGTAGGGCCTGTCTGGACTGGGGGAGGCGATGTCCAGTCGACCAACCCCTTCCGCTCGTTTCCCGGTGGCGGTGGACTGTCCTTCGCAGCTGCTGCTGCCGTCCCCTTTTTCATTCCAGGGCAATCACTATGTCAGTGATACTGCCTGCCTGGACAGTTTTTGCATGTGTAGGGCAGCTTCTTCATTTTGTCCGATACCCGTTTGCCATTGTTGGTTACAGTGGGTTCAATTATTTTTGGTGGTTTTTGTGACACGATGGGAGGTGTGCCCTTCTGAGTCATACCATTGTTACCACCACTGGTGTAGCTGGTTTTGCTTCCACCGAACCTGCCAGTTGTTTTATGCAATGTGCTCTCCTCGCGGTCTTGGCTTCCGCGCTTGGTGTCGTCCAAGATCATTATCGAGCACATGAATGCCTCTGACGGGCCGTGAATGAGTGTGGCTAGTACGCTGCGGTACTCCGGTAGTACCGTTCCGGCTACTACCTCCAGTACCTCGTTCACCGTCATACTTAGGTGGTACTGTTGCACCAGGTGTATCTTTCGCGTAGCAAAAGCTGTTAGAGTTTTGTGGGCTGATTATTTGTAGAGTACTGTGCGACTGCGTGCTTGTTAAGAGGAGGAAGTACCATTATATCGGCACTGGAATGCTGATCAAAATGTGGTACATTTCCTCCCATAGTGGTTAACCGACTGCAACCATTGTCATGCGTCTCCGCTCAGCTGGCCCCCGACGCAATTAGACCACTCTTCCTCGCAAACATCACAACGGTGGAGCCGGGTTGTACAAACCTCTAGGAAGGACTGGGGGTCCTCTGTCGGCAAGCCCGTAAACAAAATATCGGTAACGATTGAAACTGTGCTGGTGTGTTGTTGGCTGTTTGAGTGGTGTTTTGCTTCTACATGTTTTTTTCTCTGTTCTGTGCTTGCTTGGGTTGGCACAGGTATGACGTAGATTGTGCAAGCAGTGGCGGGGCATGGATTTTGTGTGGCAGTTTGTGTTGCCATACATTGCACTCAACGCATTGTGCATGCCTGGCGTTCATATGAATGTTCTATGTTTGCTATCCACTCTTTCATGGGAACACACCTTTGGTGAGCCTGATTCCACAAAGCCGGCACTTCACTACATCGTACCCGGCATCGTCGCACACGGGCTGTTTACATTGTGCTGGTTGTAATTGATTACCACGGAGTAAGTCTGGACAGATCAGCGTTGCTTCTGATGGACTGTCATAACACCGTCGCACCATACAAAATTTGTGCACCGTTCATACTGTCGTAATTGTATTGGTTGCAATTTTGTTTGTGCTTCTGTAATGTTCTCTTGTTTGCATTGTCACGGTTTTCCCATTAGGGGATTCGCAAAACCGGGTGTTTGGACTGGGTGTACGCAGGTCCAACACAGCTTGACTGGTATTCCTACAGACGCTTGTAGTATTGGTACTTGATTTGTATGATAAATCGAGGTACTTGACCTTCAATTACTGTTTGTCCATGTACACTGACAAGTATTGGCTTTTATAATAAAAAGTCTATGGTGGGTGTGCTCGTGACCGGGCCCACAGGACTGCCGGTTTTCCTGCCGAAGTGTGCATAGCCATCTTTCCCCTTTGTGTGCTCGCATGAGCTGAGCGTGGGAGACGCGGAGCGGTAGTTACAGTTCGTAGCTACAGCTGATGCGGGGTCTTGGACCTCTTCTCGCGGCAGTCCGTCCTATCGGTCTGTGAGGGGGTAGGACCGGCCTGGAATAGGGGCTGCAGCTCGCACGCCCTTGAGTATCTTTGTTGCCGCTCGGATCCCTTGTTCTCAAGTGGCGCATGACTTCACTGGGGTGGTGTGATGGGGTGACAGAAAATGGCCTCTTCATTCAGGAATGCGGGTGCTATTGGCAATGGCCGTTGTTGACCGCGTGCCCTTCCGCCATATTGAAATTTTACAGAAATGCAGGAGAGAGGGGGAGTATATTTATGGAATAGCAGGCGTTTCGTAAAGGTCGCACTGCTCTAAACAGCAAAAGGGTGTATCGATGGGGTGGTAAGGGATTGCTTTCCTGGGCAGCTTCCTGGAGGGAGGGGATTTCCCTCATGGTACAATGTCTCGCACAGCATGGGTCTCCTCTCCCGAGATAGTGGAGTGGTTAGGATTATTGCAGGCACTCCGGTTTTCCGTGTGGAGGTACACGAGTTGTGCACGTGAGTAACCACCACTGTAAGCCCCCGCAAGTACACAGGTAGTGCAGGGCTATTACCGGTACGCCATGTACTCCACTAGAGGTTTCTGCAGCAGCTAACCACTCCTCTTCGAAGGCGTCTGACAAGGCAGGGTTATCGCCAAACCCCAGTCCCCAGCACAAAGAGGGAGGTTAGGTCTGAGTAAGCCTATGGGAGCGAGAGGGAAGCGAGTTTGTGCCAACTCTTGGGAGAGTATTTTAGGAAGCTGGACGAAACTGGGCAAAATGGGAATACAGGTTGTGAAATAAAAAGAGCTGGTAGAGAGATGCTCAAGTAGTTTATATCTATTTTATTGGTAAACCTGTAAATCAGTATAAACCAGTCTGTACCCACACCAGACCTGAAGGACAAGACCTAGGTTGCCAACTGCCATAACGAGGCAGTACACTTGGTAGACGCGGACGCCGGTGTGGTGAGGACGACCCCGAAGTACTGTGAACTTGGTTACAAGCGTAAGGGCTTAATATTGTGGCTAATGTAACAGGTGAAGCATTGGTGTACAACTGAGCTGAGACGAACCAGCCACTTATTGTGGTCTGCGACCGGTATGTTTACTTTGGCCCTCAGGGCGAGTGAGGGGATCGCGGGGAGAGTGGAGAGAGAGCTGTGAAAATGGCAGATGGTAGTCAAGCGTTGGGCTGCTTACTCATCCACGCAGCGGCTGGAGGGGTGGAATGCGCCCAAGCTGTGATGTGATATGGGCAGCAGCAGCTCTGCGGCTGCGGTGGAAGTTAGAGGGTCAACTGCCATTACCCGTGGCGCCTCTGTGTCTGAATGCCTATGCTTCACAGTATGTTTACTTTTTAGGTTAGTCCACAAAACTAAAGGTGCAACACTAGTTTTAAAGATTAAGTTTATTTTTTTTTACTTACGTACTACCATGGTTGCTGTATCTGCATGTTTTAGTTTCTTCTTTGTAAGGCTGATGTGTAAAAATATTTTAAGTTTTAAACTAATTTTTTTTAAAAATAATCTTTCTTAGCGAACACATTTGAAAGTGTGCCCCTTCATGTTTGTTTACAGATTGTAACTTAAATACACTTCAGATACTCAATATTGGCAGGAGTATCTGCTGATGCTTGTACAGTTCAGTTCTCGCGACTGTGTTTGATTCATGATGTAACATGTATTAATCATGTATAAAGCAAAAAAGACAATGTTTTTACCAATATGTGTATTAAAAACCTAGATTTTCTTATTTCTTAGATTTATGTGATTGGAACTCAAAACATGCTTATCGAGATTCAATCGTCATACATATTTTTAATAACATGTTATGCATGAAAGTGCAGGATTGCGTGTGTGTTTCTGTCGGATTCCGAGTTGACCTTATCAGAAACAAGCCTTACATTCCATACATGAAGCATGCACCAGAAATTTTACAAAAGGTGGCTCAGGCAGGGAAAATGTGGATGCTTTTGTAAAGAACTCCTACACAATGAATATATAAAAAATAATTTGTTTTGCCTCAGATTTATTACATATGTAGGGGTGTACAATAAGTTACTCAAAAAATATGTCCAACTGTACTGATAGGTTATTTATTTCACAATTTAAAAAAAAACAAAATAGCACTTACATAACCTCTGGAAGTGCTTATTTGGATGCTAGAGGCACTCAAAATTTTGGGGAAAATATGTAACAAGTTTGAGTACTGTTTCTCTGAAACTTTGGTCACTAAACGTGGGCGAAAATTTTGGGGGAACTCCAAGCATTTGAGGTGTCTAGACATGGCATTTGTTTCACTATTGAGGTACGAAACCTGCACTTACAGTTTGGTCACAGAGGAACTAAGACATACAAAGATGAAATGGTGGTACGGTCAATTTGATCTCGACATATTCAACAGTTGACATTTCCCTGGCATGTGCGCTGATAGTAAACAAATGTAGTGTGAGTGCTGCTCATATGTAAATAATTTTCCGATTAAAATCTTTAATTTTATCTTGAAACTCAATTTAATTGCATTTCATAAATGTACTGCATATTATACAATAATACTGGACAGCAAAATGGCATCATGTAAACTTGGATTATTTTGTCTGAATGCTTGTTTGTCTTGTTTGTGGTTTGGCGGAACACACTAAATCCTTTCATTTAATCGCAAAGTTCAACCTCTAGCAGCCATCCAGAGTATTCCCCAACATGTGTTGACGTATCATTTTCTTCTCAACTTGGGGTACAAATCTGTAAGCGCTTTTTGTGTGTGATGCAGATCAACTGCCTGCAACAACTGCAGAACATTGCGAGCTACGGCTTCCTGAAGAAGCGCCTTGAGAGGCACCAACTGCACATCCACGCACTCTGGTTCGACATCTACACCGGCGACATCTACTACTTCAGCCGCCAGAGCAAGCGCTTTGTGGAGATCAATGAGGACTCCATCAAGCAGCTGCTCCTCGAGATCAAGACGTACTACTCGTGATCTCTCGCCCACAGCAGGACTTCCCGCACGGCTTGACTAAGAGTGCAGGTCACTTTCTCTCCTCTTCGCCATTTGTATTGAACCTTATGATTGCAGTGAAAGCTTGTCTGTCTAACACTTTATAATTTGGGAGTCTTTTGAAATGAACATCGCTATTACTCATTGAAACATAAAAAACTGTAATGAGTTAATAAAAAACCCTTTAAGTTTTGCTTACTGGATAAATGTGACTCAGAATTATATCTCATTTTTGAAGTTAGTATTTTTTGTTAGTAAAATCATGAATAGGCAAGTTTTTGTTGTATTCTCAGGGGAAAAACAGTAGGAAGAGGCATGTACCTTTATTGTCTAGAGTCTCAGTAAAAAAAGGCCAGGGACTGTCCCATGTACAGTGTTTTAATGGTTAGGACATTTTTATCATACAAATGAAAGTGGTGTGATTCATCAGTGTGTTGATGCCTGTATCCTGGTAGAAAATTTCTTATACTTGCATATACTGTGTACCATATAAGAAGGCCACATTTTTGACAGTTGACAATCGCCGTGTCTTTTCGTTTATGTATCCATTCGCCATCAACAGGCGTGTCAAGAATAGGCTTTGATGTGGCGAGTCAGCGCGTCCAGGAGGTGCTGCTCCGTGTGGCAATTGGTGAACTGCTTGGGTGGCGCTGCATTCGTAAACGGAGCTTGGTGGACGTGTGTAGGGTCGTTCGTAAACGCGGTACACGAAATATATGTTACTTTAAAAATTATACAGAGCTCGCGGGAAAATAAAATTATTTGTATATGCGCGTGAATACGTTATTTTAAACAACAAAACTATAATATGTTTCTGGGTGTAGTTCGGGATATGGATAACAGATGGCATGGAAGGGCATATTGCAAATGATGGTGCGCTTTTAACTCACAAGATGGCAGCACCTGGTTTGAGAGTCTGGAAACTTTGGATTTTTTCGTCACATTTGGATACGTATCGTTTTATTGTGCATCTCATTTTGAACACCTATACATTACTATTTTATCACGAAGTTTCGTTTCTAAAACTAAAAACTGCTGTTTTATGACCACGTAAAATAAAATGTATTAATTAATCTACGAACTCTTTCTTATCCGCGTATCTTCTGCTTGTGTGATGTGCTTCGGCACTGCTCTCAGAATAGCCAACGTAATATTAACTTTTGTTCGTTCGTGCATCAGCTGATACAGGATTTTGTAAATGGCACGTTGTTTGTTTTGAATACATCAATTTGCCACTCACTGACTGTCAGAATGTGGCCTTCTTATATGAAATGAACTATACCTTAGGTGCAGTGCATATTCATAACATATAACTCACTCTGATGTGAATTTCTTGCCAAAGGTAGTGCCAAAGGTAGTCTTTGTACACAAAAGTACAGTACTTTATGATATTTCTCGCAACTATTCCACCAAATTTTGCTCTATAGGAATCTTCAAAAACATGCAACAGTTTTAAAAGTAAGATCAGCAGTCGTGTTTTAATGGAACATAAAAATTTTAAAAAATTATTTTTTAATTAGTTTTGTCTACAATGTAACATTTATATTTGTGTGGAATGATGTTTGTCATAGATGGTGGCACAGCCTATGTACAGTCGCTTTGCAGTGCTGGCCATCTTGTTTGTCACAGTTTTAACCTGTCAGTTGTAGGAGTTACAAAGCATATTGATTTGCAAAACGGTGTGTGAGATTGTACCCAGACACTAATAATGAGGCATTAAAAGATGGGTGAAAACTGAAAACTGAGGGTAACTTGGAAAAATCTGTAAAACAATGTTTTTAAAATTTATACATTTTTATGTGAATGAATTCTTACTTGTATAAATAATATGAAGTACATAGTTACACAAATAAATTTATTTTATATATATTTTCTACATATGGCTTCAAAATCTTTTGAACCCTCGTTAGTTTAGTCATGTCATTTGATTTTAAATTTCTTTATATTTGCACAAAATTTAAAAAAAAAATTCTAAGATTTCCAGATAAGTGCTTTGATGCAAACACAATGAAAAATGATCTTCAGGTATTGTGTAGGTTTTCTTTCGCAATTTTTTTTCTAGTTTTTACAAATTATTATAATTTGATATTATGCTCACTCAGTTAAAATATTATTTTTTGTAACCAACACTTGTTTCTGGTCTGTCAAACAGCTTGCCTAAAAAGGAATTCAGTAGATATATACGGTATGTAGTCACTTTTTCATGTGATGGCAGTTAAAAGTTTGTTTCCAAGTCTTGTGAAAGTTTGCATTTTCAAGTGAAGGAAGCTGTTGTTAGGCTTGACGACGGCATTCATTACGGATGTATTGTCATGCCACAGTATGTGTAAGTATCTCGTGCACTGATCTGCGTTCACTGTGCACCATTTACTTAATTACTTTAAGTAAATGGCATTTCATGTGTGAGCAATGGAGGTTGAACATCATGCCGATGGGGCGGAGGAAAATGTAGAGATGTGCCGCTATCATCGAGTGGCAATGTCATATTTTGTGAGCAAAACCTCTGGACTTGCTAAACTTTGAAAAAGTTCAGAAGTTTGTCCAGGCAGCTTCCAGGCCTCAACATAAGATAATCACATCTCCAAACCACGCTCGTAACCTATGCCGTGTGAAACAACACCTAGCTCTCTCATCAGACACACCTTGTGACGTGAGCTAAGAGTGGTTTCATAGTTTAAGTGAAAATATATACAGTACAATAGGTCCCGAACATGGAATACAAAGTTAACGGTCTTCCATTTGTAATAATTCTTTACTGATTATAACAATAGGCATTGGCTAGGCATCTGCAAAGGTTGGTCAACAAAACGAATTAGCTATATAGACAGCTTATCACAGATGTATGAAGATCAGGCAGTTTTTACTTCTAGCTGAAATGTAGTTAAACCACAGAAACACACATCCAGGATCCTACTATTATCTGGCTTGCAGAAATGGAAGGAATGTCTACACAATTATTTATAACAACTATAAGTTGTTATTTATACTTGAAGCAGCATCACTTTAGCAAGTTCTCTCGGTAAACGTGCTGGTAATCCTAGAACTTTGTAAGTAGTACATTATACTTCTCTTTTCAAGGTCACATCTCAGGCCCATATTTCACTGAGATATAATTTTGTAATGGTGCAGATAAGAATGATATGAAGGGATCATTCAATTTTTTTGTTGTTTGTGAGGAATTCAATTGGTTTTTAAGTATTTCAGACATTTTGGCAGTGTTAGTTTTATATGTATTTGCCTTGGTTTTTTTCAAAGGTTAAATTTTCATTCAAGCAGGGAATCAGTGATGAGGGCTGTTAAATGTTTGATGGTGTTCTTCCGAGTACTTCTGGAAGCGCAATTGGTTGTTATTCTCGGTGCAGTTCTGCTAATGTAGAAAGGGGATGTGATAGAGTTTGCACCAGTGTCTGAAGGGATGCTTTGTACTGTGCGATTCCCTTACTAGGCAGTGTTCGGAGACACAACAGCAGCACCATGCAATGCTCATATTTGGGAATGTCGGTGCCACAGTGGACATGAAGTATGGGGATGAAGTGCTGTGGCAATAATTAGCAGAGGGCACCCGCCGCCACCACCTAGTAGAACAGAACTGATAGTCGTGAAGCGAACACAGGAGCGACCATTGTAACCCACGCCAGCGAGCACCCGAGACAGTCTCTACTTTCTTCATGTCGTCAGGCCGAACCTTTTACTACAAAATTATTTCTGCCGGAATGGGAGGTCGTTAGGGTGCTGAAAGGGAAAGGGACCTCCTATCTTCGTAAAGTTCTTGCGGTACAAATGTTTTGGTAGCATGAATTTGTAATGGATTCTACTACACTGGTCTCATAGTCTGCCTTGGCTCATAGTTTTGCAACTGTTTGGTGTGTCTGCTGTGTTAAGTGCGTGAAACTGCATAAATGGCAATAAATCTCTGAGAAAAATTAAAACTTGATCATTTGTTTATTTTTTGTAATGGTGCCTTGGTTTACGAACTTGCCTCTCATGCTTCAATATTGACTCTGTGAGTCACGCTGATGCTTCAGTAGGAATTTTTCCTGGAAAATAAATTACATTTTTATTGATCAAATTAAAATAATTACTGTATATAATACTGTCATGCAAAGTATTATTGTTGTGCGTACTATATATTTTCCAAATTATCATGCTCTCAAAATGTAATATTTCTGAACCCCTTTGGAAACAATTAAAACGGTTTCCTATCGGCTAACATGTGTGTGCCAGATGTACATGTTTTGGTTTCGCTGTCGTAGCGTCAGCATGCATGCAAACTGCGAACGTATTTTCGGCTGGTTGCCGTGGATTACAGAGAAAGTTTGAAGAAGGGATGAAATTTTTTTTAGAAAACGTATGTTTCTTGCAAAATTTACTGGTAATTTTTTTACGTGATTTTGATACAATTGTCGCCACCTTCATTGATTGAAATGTAGTCAGCGTTTTAAAACATCATTTTAGTACAGCATTAGGCAATGAATTTTTTTTATACTTGCAGGTAATTTTTTTTATTCAAGATTTATACTCTTAGGCATGATTACTATTCTTTTAGACTCGTGTTGTTATGCTTAATTTAAATATTTTCCTGCAAACTCATACCTCTCAATTCTAAGGAATGTGAAGCCTTTTGTTTTGGTCACATTTGACGAACATTATACGTCCGAATGCATATTACTTAGTAATGTAATCTTAGCAACCAAATTTTTTTGAAATTAGTTTGAAAAACTAATGATAAGATAATCCCTCTGTGGATGAAATTAGCATGATACAGGTCTCATTATTCGAGAAATATTTTAAAGGCCTTAGTGATGGGCATAAACAAGATCATATAGCTTCAAAATTATGAAGCAATGTTCAAAGATAACATTGTTAGTATTTTATATATGACAAAGGACGTTGTAGTATTTTAATAACAAATTGCAAAAACACATACCTATCACATAGTGTAAACCACATAAGTTTTTTTGAAATGTAAGGACAATTTCTTCTTGGACTGTACAGGTATCACATTTAAAAATAAACTTTACTGTGTTACGGATTGGGCCAGTGCAATTACAGTAAGAAAATAACACATTTACCTAACATTGAAATGATCTTCACGCTTTGTTTTATCACTTAAACTATTCGTAGGTATCTTATCGGGAGTACATTTCATTACATTTTTGCATATCGGAACAATGCAACACTCGCTGGTGTTCAGTGACTCAGCAATAACATTAAATATCCGAAACAACAGAGCATAATAAACATTCCAAATGAATGCCTAACTCGTTAGGACATCTGCATGTAAACAACGAAGGCCGACACGTGCAATGACGTCGCATGCACATCAACATGCCGGTGTCCGTTTTTCCCACGCAAAATAATAGTCTATTTTAAAATGTGTTAATCTCAAGCTATGCACATTGTCATACTATCACACGGTAGGTAGAAAAATAAGTAAGAAAAATCACTGTCGTTGCTTGTTAGATGACTGCAACATCACAGTTTATTTCCAGCAGTACTCCAAGCTGGAGATCATACGTTGTACCTTTAATTATGTACAAGGTAGTTTGGATACTAATAAAAAAATCAACAGTGAAATTACAGTACACCGGATTATGCTTGCATACACAATAATGATACTCATGAAATTGGCTTGCATCACCAACTTCGGCTGTAGCAAGAAAGTAGTTGTTTTGGTAGAATCATTGGAAGGCTAGATACAGTGACTACCGCGTACAGTTTTTGGTGTAATACCTGTTTTTCCTAAATTTTTGTAGAGCCAGCACGTTCATCATTTAAAAAGGAATATTAATTATGATCAGAACTAATAGCCTTGTTTTGACAGCTGTGTTGGAAGTAGCAACTTGGTTGAGGAAGTAAAACAATTTATACCACACAAATGAGAAAAACTATCAGTGAGTGAATATGTGGCAGTGACGCAGCAGCCAGTCGGATCATCAAGGAGCGTGGAGAGGACAGGCTGATGTGTCGGAAACTTCTGCCACCAGGTAAGTGACGCACTGCGTTTGGTATATTTTGATACATATTCCCAGCACCAAGAAAACATGTATTTTTCTTTATTTTGAATTATTTTCACTACTGAAAATATTAGTTTTGTGTTGTTTACAATAAAATACATATATAACTAGGGTATGTTTCATTATAAATAGTTTTTTTTTTTAAGTTGCTTTTGTAATATTTACGCATATGTAAAATTTTAAGTTTTCTTTAATATGTTTAGAAAAAAAATTTTAATAAGTTGTAAAAAAAATAAGTGCAACTTTGAGCTCTTGTGGTGTGCTAACTATGATAGGTAGTGACAATCCTGTATGCACAGAAACTAGACTATGATATCAGTTCTATGTATTTATTATCTCTAAATGATTATGGTTACATTCAACTACTAAACAAAATCCATTTTACATTGGAAATAATTAACATTTAAGAAACAAATCTTTTTACATATGTTTAGTTGGATTTGAGATTTGAAAATGAAAATCAGCCATGGATTTGGAGTTGACTGAAACTTGAATCTTTTCCATTTATAGCTATGTGCCATTTTCTAGGACAGACATGTATTTAATGAAGGTTTTTACTCCTCCTACATACTGAGTCTAATTAGGAACTTGCTTTAATGAGTTCGAGCTAGGGAAGGCACATACAAAGGGACTTATTTTTCATTTTGCCTGGAATGTCAACGAAATATCACTTGGGAAAACCAACCTCTTTACAGGCACTGAGGGTCAAGCTCGCAACCTTCCAACAGGTATCGGAACTTGTAGCGGCATCCCCACGGGAATATTGTTTGCTTAGTTTTCAAATCCAAAATCTCTTACAGTTACGATTTTATGATGAGCGTTGTGAATGCTGGCCAGGCAGGCATTCCATTTGCTCCTGTAAATAACTGTCACTGTTCAAGTTTATTTCATCACCACTCTTTGCTGGGGGTAGCTTGCCTCTAGCCCAAGGTTGGAGCTCTCCGCTCCCGAAAGCAGCGTAAAACGCAGCAGCAACGAGACTTATCGCCGCAGAGATGCAGAACACCACTTGCCACTCTTCAGCTGTCTGTAAACATCAAAATGGGGAGGGGAAAGTTTACATCAGCTCAAGAATTTTGTGGGATACACTTTATTACATTTCTAAGGTTGAAATTTTGCATCTTGGTTGTGGTATTGGTATCTACCAATGTTCTAAATTTTTTGTGTTGATTTCAGATGTACTTGTTCCCAGCTGTTACATACAAAACTGATGTGCATATATTTAGCACAAAAATACAGGTTTTATTTCCACTGGGATTACACATGCTTTTCTTTTAAATGTTTATATTTCCATATTAGCTGGAATATAAAAGAACCATTTTTACATAATTTGGGGCCTTTTAGTTGCTACAAATACAATATGAGGCTATTAAATTTAGGTAACTCTAAAACCTTTTGAATGTTAAGTTGCACATTGATAATATTAGTTGTTCTATGTGTCCAACTCAAATGTAATATTTTTGCTAAATTTTATGAAATATGAATTCATATTCTAGGTAAAGGGGCAGTAAATAAATTTTGCTACAGAGAAAGTTTTTAAGTTGACGTCTATGAGCGCTGTTGGTTACATTCATAAGCCTCAGCCTCTGGTATTCGCCCCTAGCACACAGTAGCGCCGAGCACCGTCGCTCATTTCGCCCCTGTGCCGCTCCATTCTACAAGCTGAGTGAACCTCTCGCTACCGGAGAGGCCGGCAATCCGCAAGTCGCCACCCTCGAGTTGAGTGGGTGGTCCCACCCCCTCGCTTGGCTAGCCCTGGCTGGCGGGCACCAAACGCGCACGCTGACCATGCATCAGGGGAGGTTTCCCCCTCCACGTGGCTTGCTCCAGCCGCCCCTTGCTCGCCACAGCTCTCAAGAGTGTTTATTTCCTTGCACGCCCTCCAGAAGGGACAGTTCGCAGCAGTTAGCATTGGCAGTCGAAGGACTTTGGCCATAACTCTCACTATTTAGCCACTTTACCTGCACACGCTTGCTTTCAATAAGTGTCTCTGTTAACTTAGTTCATTTTGCTTTCCGTGGCATTTAACTTGTGTTTTTCAACGCATGATAGGAAGATCTTGTCATGGGGCCTTCTCTGAACGTTACGAGTGTTGGCCTACGTGTCTCGTCCACGCCGGATGTAGTGTGTACTGGGGTCGCTCTCACCCTGAGACACTGCTCAAACCTCATTACCACCCTGCAGTGTACAGCTTGGCGAACTTGGTCCCTCGCCCATTAGCAGGCACAGGTCGGAGATATATGTTTCGTAGTAACGGAATAAAACATATCTACCAGTTATCTCTTTGTGATCCGGTCGTTCTACGTTGGGTTAGCTATGTCATCATTTCACCTGCCAACCTTTTCTGGGTAGTCAACCTCCTTGAAAGTGGTTTCTTTGTGTAACTTGGATAATGGATTTGACATCAAACTGAAAATTGCCTTATCATATATATAGCATACCTGCTAGTTTTATTTTTAATGACATTAAAATTATTTTATATAGATAACTGTTTGTTAGTGTAGCTCTGGGTGATATTTGAGTAAACTGCGAATGTCAGTTTCCTACACGCGTACTATTAAAAAAAAGTAATGAGTAAACTAAAACTTTTTTTAAGCTTTAAAAATTTTGTTGTTGTACAGAATCAGAATGAGAAGCTTTCAGGTCCCAATTTGTGTACCTTCCAGCAAAAATTTCACTGCCTTGTTTGTGAACTGGTTCAGGCACCTGAATGGTAACAGGACAGTATTTTAAGTTCCTGCAGAATTATGAAAATGATTTTACTGTGTAACATATTACATAAGTTGAATTCCAGTGTTAAGGGATAGGCTTGCTGAAAGACATTGTGCAGTTTTGAAGTATAGAAGCAAGGGGGCAAGCGGAAAGGGTAGATCTCCTATGTGCAACATATGCCATGTTGCCTTTATGTGCAACGCACTAAGTTGTTGGCACTTTTTTGGTGCAGAGTACATAAGCAACAGACGTTAAGCAGTGATCCTACGACAGTTTGTAACAAAGTTCACTATAGTGTTCTTGCATTCTGAAGGCGTTCTGAAGGTGATATTTCTGGATATGTTGAAGGAAGCTGAAGTAATATTGGTAATACCTACACCTGATTTATTGAAAGTCGTGTTTCAGAGTAATTTGAAATTCATAATTTTTTTAAAACACTATAAATAACTTCAGTAAATTCTTTTAACAACCCAGATTTTAAACATGGTACAATATCATTCTCACAACAGGTAGCAATTGTTCAAAATCAGCTTTTAAATTTTGTTTCTAATGAGCAAAAGTAAAACGTACTGCAGAAAATTCATTCACATAATCCCTGAGTTGTTACCTTGTTCTGTGTGAGGAAGCCGGTGAGGGCTGGAGCTATGCCGGCGCAGATGGACGCCCCAGTGTAGTACAAGGATGCCAAGATGCTGGAGAATTGCGGCGCGAGGTCCAGCTGATTCACACTACACACAACACGAACCAGCGGAATGCGTTACTGGAGTATCCTGAACACCAGCACAGAACCACAGTCATTCATTATATTTATAACTTTACGTGGCCGTGTCATCTTCCGTACTTCTTGATTCTGTTGTGAAAGTGCTGTCGGGGGAAATATTAATACCAGTAAAGCAGTTTACGACCCCGGACAGACAGAAAAAAAAAAAAACGCACAGTCAGCTGTCGTACGTAAGGGACGAGCAGAAACATTACAGCTGGTATTGAGAATTCATGATGCCAGATGAGACGTTTGTCGAGTAGAGGCAAGAAAGAAGACAGGAGAGAGGAACCTGAATTATTCTTAGGAAACCCCCAATTAAATGCAGCGCCTGGTGCTCTACCCATTCGAAAATACCTTATGTGGAAAATTTCCTGCGCAGTCTTGGGATGGAATCTAATGTATGAAATTAGACCAGTGCATATTTCAGTTGCTTTTGGGGAGGGCCAGTCCTGCTTATCTGGTTGGCAAGATGTGTGAAAGCACTGAGGGGAACAAGTTTGCAGAACACTGCCCACAAGATACCTGCCTTTCAAATGCTCCCCCAACGTGTTGTGGCTGGATGTTGAAGCATGGAACTCTCAGAATTGTGAGCCAGCTACTTGGGGCTACCCATGAGTCCAATACAGAAAATGCACATCTCGCAGTAATTTTGTGATTTAAAACTATAACTGTAAGGAAAAGATTGACAGTGCAAGTTGTAAAAGGAATAATAAATACTGTGAACGAAATGGTAAAGGCATAAAAAATGGAATTAATATTTAGATGAGATTATGGTGGAAGAATTTGGGGTGACAACCACCCTCTGAGCAGTAGGTTGGGAATAAATGAGAAATCGGAGTGTTAGTCAGGTACACCTAAGTGTAATCAGTCTTGGAAACATGTTAAAAGTAATGTGAAAAGAACAGGATAAGGTAGAGGGTTCCAAAGAATGGTGATTATGATGACTAGTAAACAAGTACAGAAAAGCGATTTGGGTCTTTGTGGTCGTAATCTTTAAGGTATCATGCCCTTCTGAGACAAAGCCAAACTGCCAGTACTTTGACCATTAATCTCAAGCATGACTCTCAATTTATGAACACAAAGTCAGTACAACATTTTTCAAAGCCTGCTGCAATAAGGACCATGATCTTGAGAGCACAGGCCTGACACTCCTGTTGTAACACAGAAAGTTATGCCCTTATGAACGGTTCATAAAACATTCGCTCGTGTGTGTGTGAGAGAGAGAGAGAGAGAGAGACACACACACACACACACACACNNNNAACAGTCTGGTTTTCAAACAGTGAATACCTTATATTACTTTGTGTTAATGAATCACATTTATAATAAATGACCATCTCATTAACATAATGTGTGGTTAGTTTACCAACATTAGATTGTGATAAAGAGTTTTCTTATGAAATAAAAAAAGAGTTATATCTACAAATTATTTTATTGAGGTATTATAGTAGATGTTACTTGTTATTACGGATTTACAACATTAAAATTATTTGCTGCAACAAATCAGTTAATAAGGGAGTCAGCTCTAGACGTTGGTGTCCAGACCTATTCCTCCGATCAAAGAGTCCCATTGCCTTAATACACCAACTTTAATTTGAACTGATAGGTGTGGGTCATGCAGCATTATAAACAAGTGTGCAAAATGCTTCTTACAGTGCGGTGTTCCACACGAGAGCCACACAGCTCTGTGCCACGGAGAGGGTGGTTATTATGGCTGCTTTTGTACGCAGGAAGCCGGTCAGCACCATTGCCCCGGCTGCGACTGTCAGGAAGCCACAAGTGAACAGCTTCCGTGCCTGCAACAACCATAGTCTGCTTTGGTCAAGATGTTCAGTTGCCATGGAACTGGGAAGGATTTCCTTTCACGGTTCTACAGTACTAGCTGCTAAAAGTAAAATACATTTTAAGAGTATAATTAATAATACATTGCCAAAAATGAAAAAAAAGAACACCTTTAGGGAAGTGCACAAGAAAGACCTTATTTGCATGAGAGAAAACTAGAGGGCAGTACATGAAATGATTAAGAATGTGGTGCTCTAGAAAAATTGGGCACTGGCACTAGTATTGTCAGTTCAATATTTGTGGCACTTGAGCAGCTGTGCACCAGCAAAGGAGGCGGTCTGCAGTTTCCAGTGCCATACACTTTGTTCCAAAATAGTACTGATAGTAATAACCCAGGACAACACAGGTTCACATTGTTTGTACAGTTCATGAAGTTTGAGCAAGGATGTATAGTGGTTCTTCGAAAGTTTGGATGGTCATTTTGAAGAATTGTGCAGCATGTTGGACGAGAAGTGTAAGCAATGCACTTATGTCGGCCGAGTTGGTCACGGGAAGGTACATATGTCTGTACATCTGGTTCGGGACAGCAGCAACATAACAGATTCATGCCAAGATGTTTGCATCATACAAGTGTCTGTAGCAGACTGCACAGTGACCCTTAAAATAGGGTAGAGGTGCTAATGCCCTCATTATGTGGAGTTGGACTACAACCACAGGTGCTTCTTCTAGGCAGACTTCCACTGATGCCTCACCACCATGCAGCCCATCTCCAGTTTTGTCGAGGAAGGAGGGGCATGAGTGGCAAAGTATTGTATTCAGTGATGAGAGAAGACTCTGCCTTGTGTTAATGATTTCTGTAAGCATGTGTTGTGTTGGCAAGGTGGCCTAAAATATTTGTTCACCTCTGGTGTTTGTTAGGAGAACACCGAACAGTGCACTGTACATCCAGAACATTGCCCAGGCCTTTTTGCTGCCGTTCGTGCAACAACAGGAAGATAAGCTATTCAAACAGGGCGGTCCCTGCCCATTTACTGCTCATGCGGCCCAGCATGTTCCCAGAGGTATTCTTCAAATCCTCTAGTCAGCAGACTCCTCAGATCTTTCCCACACAAACCATATGGAGGAGGACTGGATTGGACATTATCTGGCCTGGTCTTTGACACGGTGAGAAACCCTACCCAACTGTGCCATCTGGTGAAACGTACATTGAACTACCTTCTGCAAGATGATAGATTCATTGCGAGAGTTTTGACGTGACAACGTCTTAAATTAGGTTGCGGCTGGGAGTCACTTATGAAAAAGTGTAACGCTCGGTAACGTTACGATGAGTCACCGAGGAGGGGTAATCAAGGGAGGGAAATGAGGGGAGGAAACAGGAGGGGAGCCGAGCCGGCCAAGGAGAAAGCCACCTTGCATGGAAGCAATTCCAAAGACGAACGACGCGGTGGAGCTAGCGTCGCAGTTTTACAATTAATAAATGTAATTAGACGAACCACAAGGAAATTAATAACGCGCTTGATAAATAAAGACGCTCTCGCATTACTAAAAAAATATGTTTAATGAATATTCGTTGCAGTGACAGATATTGTGTTTTTGACGTGACAACGTCTTAAATTAGGTTGCGGCTGGGAGTCACTTATGAAAAAGTGTAACGCTCGGTAACGTTACGATGAGTCACCGAACGAGAGAGAGGCCCGCCGAATGCCTTGCGTCTCTCTCCCACTCAACTATGATCGGTCTGCCGCGCGCGCAGCACTACGTTGTCACGTAAAATCTTCGCCCGTAAAACCGACTTTACAGGCAACCATTTTTTTGTGATCTGCTTTGCTGCTGGAGGAGGGTACGCAAGTACTGTAAGTGTCTTTTGATGCACCTTGCACATTATGTACCTATGCATGTGTATGGCATCATGCAAATTATTGCGTATTGTATTATAATATTGTGCGTATCTGTGAAAAAATTCCCTTCCTGTGAGATAAAGATTTGACTTTGTTCTTTTGTCATGAATACGTCTTTAAAACTAGACTGTCATATTGGGTACCAGGACAGTAAAAGCGATGTAACATTTGCAGGGTAATCCATTCAGGCTCTTAGCCATGAAGGGGAAACGCAGCCCAGCTTCGGTTGTCTTTGGCCATCTCTGCCACCCTCTCTCTCCATGACTTCTCCACCACCCGCACCCCTTCGCTCTGGCCCTGTGCTCTGGGTGTATACAGAGGCTGGCAGACCAGAGTTCGAGGCGGACTTGTGCAGCTCTGTTGTAGGGCATCACTCTGCCTGGATGTGGACCAACTTCACTACCAGCTAGCCAGCACCAGTTGTAGAACGTCATGCTGCCTGACAGCTCATCAACGCCTTCCACGCTTCACGGCTACCCAGCTAGCGCTGCTATTACAGCTGTTCACGAATCTGAGTCACGGCTACCCAGCTAGCGCTGCTATTACAGCTGTTCACGAATCTGAGTACCGTNTCCTCGTCTGCCGAGACTAGGCGTCACTCCGGTTGGATTTAGGATAGGCCCTAGTCAGGGTACAGGCTGGTTGTATGTGTTTACTGTTCTGATGGATTTATCACTCGCAGCTACTATTTTTCTCAACCTGCTTCCTGCTATCTCTCCTTCATTCAAGCGAACCTCAACACTTCTGCAGGAGCAGGCACGAGCTGCCACCTCTGTTCCTACCTCACCCTCAGGGAGAACCGTCTCTGCATGATGTTAGGATCTATGGTGATGTTCCGCCTTCATGGGTAACACGAGAATGGTTTCCTACCCATGGCAAAGGTGTAGGTGCTTGGGTCTGCCTGTGATGTCCTGCCCGCCAAGTCACTTGCTGGAGACCAGTAGTCAGGCCTACCAACCACACCCACTGTCTATCCATTCTTCCTCTCACACAGTGCACGCCCCTACAGTACACCCACTGACAACCTCTCTACTCTATCTTTCCCTTGTGCCTCGCCACAGGGCTGGGTGAGATAAGGTGGTCAAACAGGGACTAGCCTTGATTGGAAGTCTGGTAGGGGGGTGAACAGAGTGCCAACCGGGTGTATTCCTGGAATAGAGAGGAAGAAACTCGGCAGAGGGGAACATCCACCAGCTCAACCAGTGGAAGCAGAAGTCTACTCTGGTGCATCCCTTGTGCCGTCTCGCCACTACCTCCCACACCTCCTTAGAAGACTGTATCTCGTAACTGGCCCTCAGCTGCAGAGAAAGCAGTCTGATGCCTCGAGCCACCACCCAGTTACAAACCCTCCTATGTGCAAACCAGGCCAACACCGACTAGCGCTCCTCTCCGTGCCCAATGGGCCACAATTAACTTGCCAAAAGCCACCAGTATCACTTCCAGCAATAATCCCATCAAATGGAAGACGCTTGCTTCCCAGCTGTTGTGCC
>NQII01006963.1:9626-51325 GCA_002778355.1 Clitarchus hookeri | reverse complement strand
TGGAGAGATTCTCTGACGCAGTCCAACGCCAGTAACACCTATTTGGTTGGTCGTCAACATAGGACATGCTTTCAGCTTTTTTAAATTTACATTTTCCTACAATTTGTAATGTTCTTTTGGTTCTATCCAATATTCAGATTGTATGACTCCTCCATGTAAATTTTCTAGCGCAATGCAAGTATTTTTCTGGTTCTGTAAATGGGGTAAGTAACTGTTAATTTAGTATGCATTTACTGTATGAAATACACTCATGTTGTACTCTTAAGGTAGAGGGGACACCATGCACATGTGAAGGCAGACCCCTTTACAAATGAACAGTCACAGCCTATGTTGCTGGTGCAGCTTGCAAGCTGTTCTTACCACAGTGATGCTGAGGATGTTCCTGTTGGTCAAGGAGTCTGCAACTGGGGCGACTGTGTACAGGACTACCAGCAACACAGCATATTGCACCGAAGATAAGGGCCCCAGGTTCTTCACCTCGGTTCTCAGCACATCTGCAAGTAGAGTTACCAGCTTTCTCAGACTTGCCATAAGGGACACTTCCGACAACTTGTCACGTGACGTCTGACCTCCATTGAATGAATAAGGAAAATTGTTATAAAAAAAGAACAGTATGTGCAAAAAAGTCCAGTCAACATTTACTCTGAACATATACACTAAAGTATTTGTTGTGATTATAGTCATAACTCAGTGATGTGAATTTCGTATTTAATCAGCTTCAAGTCAAACTAATTAGTTTTAAAACAAACGACATCAAGACACACTGACTGAAAAGATACTATACACATCTCAGCAAGTGCGACTTCCTCAAATGCACTTGTTGACGAATGCTACCTGTCAGCATCAATTGTTAAAATCTGTGGCCACTGGTTAAAGAATCAGAGTAAACGTACCCGTATTGGTAAATTACTGATGCGGTATTTATTACTATTCAGATTATTTTTGAAGAAATCTGAGATAATTGGATATATGATGTCCCGTCCTACGTCCATATGGGATAACCCTTTCAGCCCCAGGATACAGGAAATCCCATATAATACAGGGCAGTTGGCAACCCTATCTGCAAGTCAGGAACGACGACAACTCATGACGTAGTTCTGACAGATGATATAGACCAGCTGTGTTCAACTGCAAACCACAGACGGTTTTCAGCGATACGTTTTGTTTCATGCAGTCAGTGTTTTACTTATGTTCTGGGTTACGATGCTAAATTACAATCATACGTATTACAGATGCAAGATACGTCTTTATTACTACTCAAGCTTGCATTGCATCGCCATAACCGGAACTGGTTACCGCACGTCACACATTCAGTGTTGCCAACAATTGCGAACAAAGACAAGTGCACAAAAGTCGACAGATTTCTTTAGTGAATATCTGTGTGAGTACTGTATCTGTAAAATTTACAATAAGTAGTTTTGTTTTGAATGCTTTTTGTTAGCCCAATTGAGAATCAAGCATTGATAAAGTTGTAACGTTTGTTTGAAGCATGTGTTGTACTGATTATCCACGCTAATTGGGAACAAGATAAACACATATACAAAATTTGTATTGAGAAAGACAGTTAAACCACTTTTCTGTATACTTTGTCTGATTCTTTGTTAGTCACATCAATAGCTCGTACTTATAAAAACTGAAAAGAATATTAACTGTGTCAAAATTTAGAAAACCACATTGATAAGCTTAAAAATTGAAAAAAAAAATGAAGAACAAATAATTGAGGATGAACTTTATGCCTTTTAGAATAATAAGTCTGTACATTTATGAGGACTGAACTTTACTTACGAGGTCCTCGGTGGTTGTGCTCACTTGCATGAAAGTGGTTTAGAACCCATTGTAACCAGGTGATCCTGTCCTGTTTAGCCACTGTACGAGTTAACTTTTTCGACATTGCTTTCTTTAGCGGCACCCAAACTAATAGCCTATTACTTGCGACCAGCGTTACCGTCGGTCACTCATCTAGACCAGGTCCACGCTGCGATTGACCTTTAGTCATGTGCAAGTAGAATCTTAATTTCCAACAGCTTGAAAGGTAGTTTTGAAATGTGCCTGTGCAGTGATTTCCTAAGAGTCCTTGAAAGGCTGATCAGGGAAATCCAATGTCTGACTTAAATGAGTGTGGCCACATGGAGTGCCAAGATACCTGGTGCGATCGAGAAGGTTCTCAAATAAAACGTAAAGAATAAGGTACTTGCAGAATGGCTGGTATATTCTTGTATAGGGGTAACAATTTTGAAAATATGCTTGACAAACTAAGCTTGTAGTGGGTCATTCAAAACTTCTTACCTCTGAGGAATGAAGGCAGCTGAGTTACCATGTTCTGCGCGAACCAGGATTCTGCCATCCCCGACAGCATAAACGCCCAGACAGGAAGTGACTTGACAATTTTTAAGTAAGGAATGGGACGCACCTACAGCAAAGGAAGAAATCGTATATGTTTCTCCAGGACACACATGGAAAAAATAAACAAGCCCACCAAACTTATATGGATTAAACTTTCATGACAGAATATGCCGTCACCACACATATATTTTATGATTAGGCTTAAAGGAAAAAATGCACAAGGTCACATCTAGTATTGGCTTTTCATGGTTATTTGAGCGCTTTCAAAATCAACCTTTGAAAAATGTCACTGCTCCGACCTGCATATATTTTAACGGGCACACAAAATTCGCATACGCCCAGTAAGTTGGTAACGATGGGGGGAACGTAGTCCCATGTATTAAGTTGAATTAAAAGCGTAGGTAAACATTTGTAAATGCTGAAATGATTTATTTTGCTTTCTGTTTTTTTTTTTATGCTTATAGGTGTAAGAATTAGCAAATTTGTAAAATATTTACTGTCATAATAATTTCACAGTTTCACTTCACTAGCACACTAGGCCCATTGCAATGTTAATTTTTCATGCAGTGGAAGAATACACAACGTGCATACAAGTAGATCTCAGCAGGGCTTTCAAAAGTTTTCAGTTTACCATGAACAGCCTTTAACATCACAGTTGACGTATAATTAACATTCGACCTATCACAAAACCTATCAAAGAATATCCATTAATTGCAACACAACTTGCTATCAGGCAATTTACTTGCTATGTAGACAAACTATTGAACAGCATGCCATAATACATAAGTCAAACACAAAATATTATTTAAAAAATTATTTCAACCAACACATATTCTGAAATAAGTAACACAGCTAATCCTACTCCTAGTTGCCAACCAGATATGCACGTACGAACATTTAAATGTCTCCAAACACACTATTTATTTGATTATGCGATACCTTAATTATCGTCGCCTCAGGGACATGACAAAGCCAAGTCGGACAACAGTCGTCGTTCACCAAGAGCTGGTACACACAGTCCGGGAGTAGCTTAAACTGTTCTGAACTGTGTACAGATTCACCAAGCTGTACCTTGTTCACTTGGTTAAGATTACTCCCAACAGGCGTGGAGCAAGCCAGACGACTCGTGCTACGAAACTCCTGTGCGTGGTTTCCTCTGCGTTTGCTCGCTGATGCCTGCAGACTTTCCTGTGATTTACGCCTCAAAACTTGGAAATAAAAATGGTGACGGCGGCAACTTATCTCTTCCATAGGTACCTGCTGGCCCGGGGTGGTTAGGCAGAGGGAGACTCATACATAAACAGGTATGTAATTGTTGACCCCCCTCCCCCCAATTTTAATCCTGGTGACACCATAATAAATGCAGAACCACGGGACAGGCAGACACTCGCACACGTGCTACCCAGCAGTGCCAGCAGTTATTCATATACTGTTGTCGCTATTGCCGCCAGATGTCGTTAGGTGACAGAATCGACAGTGAATTACAAATCGTGCAGACCATCACTGCAGTATAATGAACAGCGCTATTAATTAATTTTTTTTTCTATCTTCCTGAGGAACTTGTTTAGTCTGTGCTTCATCTCAAATTAAACTGTCTTTCGTATCCATTTTCGTTAATACATTGTAACTGTGTAGATAATATTGATTTTGAGGGAACATTTAATTTTCGTTTGTGAGGGAAAGCAATTGTTTTCCAGTATTTCAGACATTTTGGCAATGCTGTTTTTTGTGTATTTGCCATAGGTTGGTTTTTTTCTAAAGTTGTAGTTTCAGTGGAGTCGAGAATCTGTGATAAGGGCTATTAGATGTTTGATGTTACTAATTCTTTTTAAGAACATTCTGGAAACATAGTTGGTTATTATTTTGGTGCAGTTTGGCTCGCGTGGGAAACCCTTTATCAAATGGTTAATCTTGCAACTGATAAGCTGTATTACATCATACATAATGCGCACCATTGGCATGTGCAATCCAGCAAACAGATAAGATAAGCAAATAAGAGATAACATCTCCTAGGTTAAAACTTATTATTTACAATGTTATTTCTTATGGGTAAATCTTTGAATGCGTCACTGCACAGTAAAACTAGTTTACTTATCGTGACATGAAATCTAAGTCCATAACCTTGAAACACAAAATGAGAACCACTGAACCAATTTCAGTTAAACAAACTTTATTGACATTCATGCATTATACACAAGCTCTACATGACCAAGAATATGCAAATTTCTTGTGCCAATTAATTTCCTATAGATACAGATTTCAACACCAAGCTCGAACTTGATCTTCTTACGAGAAAACAGAATACGTGATGAATAAATTCTTATTACAGCATTCTGATTAATAACACCTTCATGGAGCTATATGTGTATATTTGGTCTGCACAGTATAACTGCTAAAGTGGGAAGTGGACTTTTGGAGTTGTGTTCTCATCGTAAAAATCGTAATTCAGGAAACCAGACGTTTACCAGTTTGGCTGAATTGGATGTGTGGGACTTTATTCGTTGGAAGACAGTGATAGTAAATGATGGTGGATAAAGCTATTACAAAGATAGCCTACTCAATAACTTAAAACTAATCTTATTCTACAAACATCAGTTACATTCACCCTTAGTGGAGATGGGACTTAAGCCCATGACCGTCTAGATGGCAAGCAGGCATATGCTACTCATTTTACCACCTGGCAGTGCCCTGGAAAACCAAAATTAAGGTTTAGTCCTGAAATACAACTTCCTCTTTTGCAACTTCTTGCAGTTAATCACAAAATATTTCGGGTTATGAATCAAAAATGGGTTTGCATACCTCAGGAGTTATACTTTTGACCATTTCCTTTGCACGTGGTAGTTACCTGTCTTGAGTTACTCTTGCAAGGATCCACAGTGTGTTGGATGTAAGCTAGCTCCATCTGAGAAATGTGCTTGTCCTTCTCTGGATACTCCTTCACTACAGCCCACCACACAACGTACCATACAATTCCACAAACACCTGCAATATTCAATTCACTGAAGACTGGTTTGTACATAATATAACTTTTTACTCTGTGAAACAGTCATTAAAACATTGGTAATGAGTGTTATGATCTAGTTAGAAAAGAAAGTCAAATGTAAAATATGTTTACATGTATTTATTAAATATGTAAAAATATTTTGTTCAGGTAAATTAAATTTATTTATATTGAATGGCTGTAGACTCTGGATAGGGAACACAAACATAACAGTACAATTAAAAATATACAGAGAAATAACATGTGAAATAAAAAAAAAAGACCTTTTTTTCTTGAGTAAGTGCTGGTGCGGTTGTTTGCCCTCCGACAGTTAGTCAGCTAAAGGTCCAATTCTAAATATTATATTACACTGGAGAGCCAAAAAAACTGGTATAGGTGTGCGTATGCAAATAACAGAGGTATGGAACCAATCAGAGTAATGCGATGTGGTCGGCAGCGCCTATATAAGACAACAAGCGTCTGGCAAAGTTGCTAGATCGGTTACTGCTGCTACAATAGCAGGTTATCAAGATTTAAGTGAGTTTGAACGTGGTGTTATAGTCGGCGCACGAGAAATGGGACATAGCATCTCCGAGGTAGCGATAAAATTTGGATTTTCGCGTACGACCATTTCACGAGTGTACCGTGAATATCGGGAATCCAGTAAAACATCAAATCTTCGGCATAGCTGCGGCTGAAAAAGATCGTGAATGAACGGGACAAACGATGACTGACGAGAATCATTAAATGTGACAAACGTGCAACATTTTCTCAAATTGGCGCAGATTTCAATGCCTCCTGCATACCTTCAGACATTAGTCGAGTCCATGCCACGTTGTCTTGCGGCACTTCTGCGTGCTCGCGGGGGCCCTACACTATATTAGTCAGGTGTACCAGTTTTTTTGGCTCTTCAGTGTATATTTGGTACATGTAGATAGATACTGTTGAAATCTTAAGGAGTGAATTCCAGTTTAGGAAGTGATACTCATATAGGCATTTGCCAATTTCAAGACATATTAGACATTCCATAAGCAAGCATTACTAAAAATATGACTGCATATTGAACTCCTCATCTGTGGCAGTATACTGAATGGTGAGCTGGTGGGTTCTGTCACTCAGTCAGCACCATCCTTAGGGGTGTGCGACAGTTGCGACCGCACAGGACCTCGTGCATAGGAGAGTCTCGCACACAATTAAAAAAAACAATTTTTTTATATAATAATTTTTTTTTTAATATTGTGTATTTGTTGATTGTGAGTTACATATTTCACAAAAATATTTATATATTTAAACAATTTTTATTTATAAAATGTAAAATGTTTTACCTTTAAGTTGTATATTATATTATTTAAGTTTTCCCTCTTTATTATACATGTGTCTTGCAAGTTTTTTTCGAAAGGTGATTGTGTTGCAGGAAGGGGGGATATTAACCAGTTAAGAAGGGAAGTGCCTCGCTTTTGCTAGGGACAGCGCTGCACTCTGTGACCAGTGGCCGGCCAGCATTTGGCTTCCTGTGGCTTCCACCTCCCCTTTGGCTCGACGCACAGCCTGTGAGGGAGAGATGAGATGTCCTTGCTGGAAGAAAATTGAAATCCTTTGGAATTCCATCATGGCAAGACATCATCTGTCTTCATCCCTCCCACTTGCCCAGGACATTTGTGCCATGGAATGCTCTGCTGTCTGTTAAGCATAGCCACGAGGGACTGATAGCAGAGTCTGTCATCGGCTGTAGTAACAGGAGCCTGCCCAGGGTCTGAGCTATAAGATGTCTTAGCTGATTGGCATGTCGAATTTCAGTGACAAAGGACTGGCTGGCAGCAGTTGGGGAATAGGAAACCTTGTGTATTCCTCCCCTCATGCTCTCCTGTCGAATAGAGAGGCAGCCTGCGACTTGTGTTGGACCTACTGTCTACTTGGAGAAAGTCTGGCCAGTAGTTACAGAGGAGCTCACACAGCCACTTCTCAGGTTTGGTCTTCACCAGGGGCATAGCCAGGGGGAGGGTTTTGGGTGTTGTAACCCTCCCTCCATTTGCCCCTAAGGTTGTCAACAATTATTATAAAAATTATTATCAAGCCTTTGACTGTGATAAAATACTGTAAGTAATTGCAGTTAACTGTGATGCACTTCATTATACTGTGAGGTAATTTTGTAATGGGTTTTATAATGAAGGATAAAAAAAAGTCATAACTAACTTTGTGTAGGCCTATGTATAGTTTCAAAGATTTAAGTACGTGACAATGGCAAGACAATAGTACCTCACCTTGCTCTGATTCCTGAAAGGTATTTGTACGATGGCATTTCTACCTGCTCATGTCCTCTGTTCGTTCCTCTCAGTTGCATTCTGTCTTGGATCTCAGTGACCATCCATTTGCCCACCCCCCGCCCCTACGCGAATGGTGGTCACCCCAATCTCTTAATACTTTGCTTGCTTTGTGCTCGGCCAGCAAAAAGCCTTGTGAGTTAGTATTCCAGGACCCACACTGGAGTGAAGTCGTACAAATTTAATAGTAAGTCTTAATATTCGGCTCGCAATGAACCATACAGATTGATTTAAGAGTGCTGCAAGAGGGCGCCAGACTATTACATAATTTTTTCAAAAAATGTGAAGATAAAAGTTGTAAGCACATATTTTATCAACAGAACTTCACAATGAAAACGTGTCGTTGAGTTTTGAATGTATAAATTTTTAGTTGCTTGCTCCAAATATTACAAAAAAATAATTTAAAATTAAAATTACAGCAATATACTACAATGAAAATTTACATTCAGTGAAAAGACTTATGGATAACAGATGGTGACACATGTAGTATATAGTACTAACATTACTCGAATATATTTTCTGTACTGTAACATGCTAAGATTGTAATGACGCAATATACTTAAATTTTCGGGACTTGGGTGTAGAATTCTTTCGTGTGTACGAAGCTCGGGAAAGTTTCATAATAATTTTAACGGGTTTTCAGTAAAGTGGTGTTGGCTCGTTTCCCGTGTTTGTTCGTGTTCGTTTATCAGGAGTCCGGTTGTGTTTCATCATTTCAAACATCGTGGTTTTTTGGAACGCGTCATCATTAGTTAGATTAGTTCCTCCGGCGCCGTTTTGATATACGAGAAGTTCGTTATCCGGAGGTGAGTGCGTCAACAAGTTTTTGTGGACCGCGAAGTTCGTTTTTGTTGACAGCACAGTTTTAGTTTCCTGCGACGCAGTTACGATATCGGTAACGGGCGCAGCAGTATCGATGTCAGGCTGAGCGTGGGACAGCGCAGTTCTCACGCTGCTGCGAGATGATAGGCGCTTATCACAGGAGAAGGGGGGCGATAGGCCAATATATACTGGTGGTGCCTATCGCCTGGGGAACAAAGTAATCAACTGTTGAAGAGGACGCATAGGGCGTGTGACGACGCATCAGGCGTGAATAATTTAACCCACACCGGCAAGCACCCGCGACCGTTAATTCTTTTCAAATCATTTCTTTTCAACTTAAACTAAATTCTATCTACTTATTTCCGCCGGTGTGGGGGGTCGTTAGGGTGCCAGGAGGGAACGAGCATCCCTCCTGCCTTCTTAAATTAGTCTTGCGATGCAAGCTTTGAGACATTAACATAAACGGTAAACCACTGTGACACTGTTCTGTACTTGGATATTTATCTGAACGCTTTGTACTCTGCATACTGGACATTCGTATGTAAACTGTATCATTCAAAAAATGATAAATAAAGTATAGAACAAACTAACTTCGAACTTGAACTGTCTTTCATAATCAACGAACATCCAATGGTACTGAGTCTCGTGTTTCTACCCCGAGCAAGCCGAGGCAAGTAAACAGTCTGTAGTGTACGCGGCTGGACGTTACAAGATGGCGCCCGTCCAACTGTGCGGCATTATTATAAATAACTATATTGTAACGAGCAGAGGCCCGCTTCATTACAATATGGCGCCCAACGGCGAGGCTGCATGTTTTTAAATAACGTAGTAACGAACGCACTATCCGCTTCATTACAATATGGCGTCCAACAGTGCGGCTATAATTATTATGTAAAATACGCTACACTACAAGATTTTCTCTTAAAACGTGGGGTCTGCTTGTTCTTCCAATGCTGTACANTTATTATGTAAAATACGCTACACTACAAGATTTTCTCTTAAAACGTGGGGTCTGCTTGTTCTTCCAATGCTGTACAATACCAAGTACCTACATTACAGTTTGCATCGTCTTTCATAAAAGTGCGCAATTCTTATATTTAGCTATCAATAGTCATGTCGTGTTAATAAGCATGCTTATTGGTGTTGGCACTATTAATTTNTTATTATGTAAAATACGCTACACTACAAGATTTTCTCTTAAAACGTGGGGTCTGCTTGTTCTTCCAATGCTGTACACTACCAAGTACCTACATTACAGTTTGCATCGTCTTTCATAAAAGTGTGCAATTCTTATATTTAGCTATCAATAGTCATGTCGTGTTAATAAGCATGCTTATTGGTGTTGGCACTATTAATTTNTGCAATTCTTATATTTAGCTATCAATAGTCATGTCGTGTTAATAAGCATGCTTATTGGTGTTGGCACTATTAATTTTAGAAACAAAATTTAAAATAATGTAAATTTATATTTTGGGCACCCAGGCAGATATTTTTACTTACTACACAAATTGTATTAAAATGTGTTGTAGCCCTTATTTTGTATTTAACACAGCTACAAGTATGAAATAATACATATGCCTAAATTGAGGTACAGTATAAGTGCCGAGAAACAGAATCCATGAAGCATTAAGGATGTGATTGCCATGCTTGTACAAAGCATCATTGCCTCTTTTCCATTAGGAAATGAACATGTTTTTCATCCCGCAGACTGCCAGACAGACGTAATGCTTCAAACTGAGCCCGTGGTTTTGGTGATGAAAAGTACGAGGCTAATAGCGTCTTCCAATTACTTCACTGGACTGCACTCGGTGCGCACTGGCCGAGTGCCGCGTCTTCCAATTACCGGAACTCGCACCGAGTGCAGTCAGTTTTCATCTTCCAATTACTGTTTTGCACTGAACGGGTGCGCACGGAGTGCAATAGCTTCTGCACTGACTCTGGAGTCACAGTGCAGTTATTTCAGTACAGTATGNTGAACGGGTGCGCACGGAGTGCAATAGCTTCTGCACTGACTCTGGAGTCACAGTGCAGTTATTTCAGTACAGTATGATGGCGTCCGATGTTATAAACAAGAAAAAATTACTTGCGATTTTGGAAAGATTAGCATCGTCAGATGATACTTCAGAATAAGCAGACATGGTGGTGCGTCTTGCAGAAGAAATGTTAGTAAAAGAAACTCAAAATAGTGAGATATATTGATGACTTGGATCATCAGTACTCGGAAGATGAAGTTAGTTTCATCGCTCATGTTTACGCCAACAACACTGTTTTCCACTCAAAACGCCACTACTTCACCAGTGCAACAATAAACCGCACTTGCTTCAGGCAGCCACTTAATAATTGCACTTTTTTCTTGTTTATGGGGTGCACTCAGTGCAGTTGATTAGAAGCAATTGGAAGACGCTTTCAATTCNTAATTGCACTTTTTTCTTGTTTATGGGGTGCACTCAGTGCAGTTGATTAGAAGCAATTGGAAGACGCTTTCAATTCAGCGCAGATATTACTTAGACTGCAATACAGAGTGTGCGCTGTTGCCAGGCTCTGTACCCCGTCATAACGTATAGAAGATAGTTTGGTTAAAATACTGTGTGCGTAAGTACAACATTTTAAGAAATTTAAAATCTTGTATTATCGTGAATTTAAGAATTTAAATTATTACTCAATTAAATTTGTATGCAACTCTTATAATAATACTTTGACCCCTACACACATACACATACAGATATATATATATATATGACCCCGCAGTCGACGAGCCACTAATTCCTACTGACATTCACACTAACCTAGCGTTGCCCCCTCCCCCCCCCCAAGTTGATACAGGTCGATGCACATGAATACTATACCCACATGTGGACATGTTGTCTTTTAAAAAGTCCATAATTTTCCAAAACATTTTAAAATAATTAATTTATAATTAATTTTTGTAAACATTTTCTGCAGTCCACCGAACCTGATACTGTTAATTTTAGTTTTTTTTATCATCACCATTTTTAGTGTGTCAACCTGAATTCCTTGAATAATACGTAATTATTTCTTAAACAATTCAGTTTCATCAGTGTTCCATATCTCACCTTAAAATTTAAGTAGTACTGTTCATCCATCCAAGTAAAAATTATATTTTGTATTTGTGACATCAATTTGGTTCAATTAATAACTAAACAAACAGCAGAATATAGCTTGTACATTAAGTACATGGACACCAAGAATTTTCAAAAATAATTTTGCTATAAGTAGAGCACCTCTTAACCGGAATTCCCTCAAACGGAACTCCCCTTATCCGGAACTAATTTTCCAAAAAAATTCAAACGTAGCAAATTGTGCCATAACTTTCCCGCGCTCGTGAGAGGTCTTTCGTTGCTCACACCAGACTGTACATGCGCATTAGCTGGTAAACAAGCAGCACGATGAAGAGACAGCCGGCCCAAGTGGCACAGTTACAGCTATGCTGCATAATGACACAAGTGACAGTGACNGTGCTCGCAAGAGGTCTTTCGTTGCTCACACCAGACTGTACATGCGCATTAGCTGGTAAACAAGCTGCACGATGAAGAGACAGCCGGCCCAAGTGGCACAGTTACAGCTATGCTGCATAATGACACAAGTGACAGTGACTAATGCCAATATGCGACATATGCGGTTGGTTTAAGTGATGTGACTCAGAATTTAGTGTTCTAACGTGTTAGTGTACATGTACCGTATTTTGGCGTGTATATACCGCACCAGAAGTTTTTGGTGAAAGATTAGGGATAATTAATATTTCAAGTGTAGGCAGCACTGAACTTTTGAATTCCCGTAAATATTGCCGGGCCTCATCGTGCTAGTGCGGCAACAGCAAACTAATAAATTTGCTGTTGAATGTTATCGTTGCCGCGCCGCCTGGCCTCCGTCTGCTGAAAAGTATGTCAAAATGCTTCAACACTGCGTTTAAATTGCAGAACACGTGCGCCGTGCGTAGCCTGCCAGCTCGGCCGGCTGTTGCTGAGCAGACAATGGTACGGTGCATGTGTGCGTGCGGCGTCACACACACACAGCTGCTGGCTGTCTCATTCGATGAGAGAGAGAGACAGAGGGACAAAAAAAGAGGAGGAAGGAGGGAGAAAGAAAAGAAAGGGAGCGAGCAAGCTTGCTTGCTGCTGGGCTGCGGTGGTTGCAGCCTTGGGAAGGGGGTGGTGGTGGTGGAAAGGAAGGACGCCAAGCAAGAGGGTGAAAGAAACAAGAGAAAGGAAACGCGCAAGCTAGATGGCGGCTGGAGGTGATACAAACCAGAACAGTCGAGGACAGGCAGGTTAATAAAGTATGGTGCAACCCATACGCGTTTAAACTCAAGTGATGAGCTATTAATTAATTAATTTTTTTTTGACTTCCTTAGAAACCAAGTTAAAACATTAGAGCTAGGGCAGGCAGGTGACAACGAAACTTCCGGGGAACACCGTCGGGGCTGTCCCGACGTATAAGGATACACGGGGAAGAACTGAAGTCGCGAGAAACAGGGTAAGTCCATAGAAATAGCTGATATAAGCCCTCGACGAAGGAATCAGGGGGTGCCCCCGACGAGAATTAGTGCCGACTCAGCTCACAAGAATCCCAGAGACGCCTGCCGCACCCCCCCTCCACCCCAGTTGGAGAGCACAAGCAGCTGACGAAACACGAAATCCTACACAAAAAACGTGCGAGGTACACAGGGGATTTCCCGATTTCTCTCTCGAGAAACTGCTGACAGCTAACTTGAATATAGCGGGAGACGGGTTAAATTCACGAGGCAAATGAGGAGCGAGATCAGTTGTTCACAGTCAGTAGTTCGGGATCAGTTGTTCAGGATCAGTTGTTCAGCCGAGATGGGAAGGAGTTGTTCGGCAGCCATGATGCGAGACGGAGAAGGCAATTAGTGCATAAGTCAGTCGAGGCCGGGTTCGGACCCCGGCCGAGTCAATTATCGCCAGCCGAGATGGAAGTTGTTTGGCGGTACAGCCGCGAGACAAGTTAGGTGTTCCGCCGAAACGGGAGGCGAAGCAGACACGGGAGTAATCAGTCGTGTGATGAGAACAGTTCAGAGAATGTGAGTAAATTCCCAGAAACGAGTGGCAGCCCCAGACTGAGAGGCACCAATTCCCCAGAAGGCATAGTCGTGCGCCGTAAGGCGACGAGGCAAGCAGTCAGTCAGTCAGTCAATTGTGACGTCACCAAGGAGAGAACCCAGGAACAGCCGAAACTTCATGTGTAAATTCCCAAGATAAACCGAGTTGAAATGCCGAGAACTTATGAGTTCATTTCCAAAAACGTAGTGGCGGTTTCCGAGGTGGGGAAGTCAGAAACGCGGGCCGGATCGTTGCGGACGTCGACGCAGCCTAGTAGATGCGCTCTCCAACAAGGAACGCCAGCCGAAGTCGCAGACACACTCAAAGTCCCCGGGAAACCATCCCGGACTTCCGAGAGAGTCAGTCAAAGCCGCAGGAAGAAGCCAGCTGAGTACAGCACGCCAACGAGAGCCAGTCCGAGGGCCTGAAATAGGGCCACCCAACTCACCATGCCTCAGCTACCAACGAAGACAACTCACCAAAAGCCGCAGTCACAGATAAGTAAAGAAACGTCTCCCTTCAACAACCTTCCCTGATGCATAGTATTCAGCTCACCAGCCCTTCGGGCCTACGACTGGTAGGGGGGCTCAGTCTCGCCAGTGTGTGTAAATACCTATGTTACCTTCAGACAAATAAAAAACTGGTGTGTTAAATAACGGAGAATACAAGTATTTGTTTACCCCTAACGCAACAACCACAGGTGCCCTTAGTCAGGTGGCCTAGTAGCGACAATGGTTTTGTAACTTTAAGGATAAAACTAANCCTGAAATAGGGCCACCCAACTCACCATGCCTCAGCTACCAACGAAGACAACTCACCAAAAGCCGCAGTCACAGATCAGTAAAGAAACGTCTCCCTTCAACAACCTTCCCTGATGCATAGTATTCAGCTCACCAGCCCTTCGGCCCTACGACTGATAGGGGGGCTCAGTCTCGCCAGTGTGTGTAAATACCTATGTTACCTTCAGACAAATAAAAAACTGGTGTGTTAAATAACGGAGAATACAAGTATTTGTTTACCCCTATCGCAACAACCACAGGTGCCCTTAGTCAGGTGGCCTAGTAGCGACAATGGTTTTGTAACTTTAAGGATAAAACTAATAATTTACACTCATCGATTTCTTAAGTTAAAATTATGTGCCATATATACACGAGTTCAGACTAAAAATGTGTTATTTTTCACACCATCCCACCCTCATTTACCGTAACCGGAATTTTCCCACAGCCGGAATAGCCCTTCCCCCGACGATTCCGGTTGAGGGGTGCTCTACGTAGTACTGTAACATAATTATAATTAAATTGGTAATGTGAATACCTGAAATGTAAAATATGGAAGGCCATCCAAGTTTCTCAGCAATGAGGCTTGACAAACTAAAACCAATGATATAACCCCACGAGTTACCAGAGAATGAAAAACCAACCAAACTGTTTCTTTCTTGAAGTGGTATCCATCGAGCCCACATCAGCTGTACACTTGGACCAAGCAAACCCTAGAAAGTTAAAATTGAGAAACAGAATATATGTGTAAATAAATTTGCTCTCAATAAAATTTAATTTAATTTAATATTTTAATCAGTAAAATAATTTATTGACTGTACTTTTGTTCAGCACTGTGTGTAATATAGAAAACAACGAGTTGGGGTATGGTAAATCTAATTTTTCTTTGAGTTTTGATCAACACACTGAGATTGCCAATTACTATGAAACTTGAACCAAACATAAGTTTCAACTTTTCAGTATCTGCTACATAAACATTTCCATTTTTTAAATAAAGACATTATTAATGGTTTGCATAAAAGATATTTCCACATGCAGTTATCTTTTTTAATGAATTTCAGAAGAAGCAAATATGAAATAAAGTAAATTAAAATCAAAAAGAAATGTTTACAGTACAGTAACTGTAACACAATAAGATTATGTTGCTGACAAAAGTGTAAGTCAAACAGCTAAAAGACTACAGAGCCAATTTCGAAATTTTTATTCTGTAAAGCTTAAATCGGCAAGAATTCAAATAATCTAAATACTGCAAGAAAAATAAAGCCTTAGGAGCAAAATATGGCTTGGTAGTCCAGAGACCACAAGCACTGTACTTCCCAGGGGGCCAGTTACGTTTCTAGTGGGTGCAATGCAAAATTTGCACTTGTGCTGCACTGCAGGGTAATTAAAAATGAACAAACAGAGAAATACGTGGTAACGTGACCGATGCAAAATGCAGAGAAATCTGTGCAGTGCAGATACCTTGGTGCAAATGAAATTTATTTCGCTGCGCATGCGCAATCGACACTTGTAGCCTTCCACGTGACTGCAATTTGAGTGGCGGCTGTGCTTCAGCAGAATAATGACCATGTAAAAAAATACGTATTCAAGATTTAACTGATTTTCAGTGATGGGACTTCATTAAAACTTTTTCTGCATTTGTCGGAGGGTAATTAGTTATGGAATACGGAAGAGTCTTGTTTCGCTAACTGTAGAAGAGGCGAGGTGACGATTGATGATCACAACAGAAAAATTCCACATCGTGCAACTCGAATATCGTTAGTAGTCTGCGAGGAGTGAGAGCAATTCCATTTGCGCCGAGGTATCTGCCTGGCACAGATTTCTCCGCGTTTTGCGTTGGTCACGCGACTGCTTGTTTCTCTGTTTGTTCATTTTTGATTGCACTGTGGTGCAGCACAGGTGCAAATTTTGCATTTCACCCACTAGAAACGTATATTTAATTGGCCCTCGAACTGAATATTTTGAGCAAGTTGAGGAAATTACTTGAATTTATTTCTGAAACAAAATTATACTGCTCAGATTCAGAAGCAGCGCTGAGGAACTAGGTTATAAATATACCAATACCTACCAATTAACGTTTACACATTACATGTGCAAGTTTGTTTGAAATTGAGGAGAAGAATGTTTTCCATTTGTCATCTGATATTCAAAGGCTAGTGACCAACAGACCATGACTATTAAGTGGAACAGTAATTATCTAGAAAACTTTAGCAAAATTTTTATTGGAAAATCTTCAATAATATTACACAAGTTTCAAGCTAAAACTATGATTATGAATTTATCATATCATTTTAATGAAAACATTTAATGAAAGCAAAGTAAAGGTAGCTACTAAGTTGCGAAAATCTTTATTTATGACACAAAAGAGAATCTTTGAGAATTTCAAGTGTCATTTCCCTGCAATCCAATTCAGAAATTTAATAGTAATTTGGTTCTGAAGTTGTAGCCTACTGTTTTGTTGTTTTTTGCATTATCTTTTCACATAACATCACACTCACTAAACAACAATGCTGTTACTGCTCAATCATGTCCGCCAACCTAACTCAACTATTCCACTCATATCACAACACCATATTCCCTTTTTTTTACACAGTAATTAGAAGTCTGACTCATTCCCCACTTTACAGATCCAGTGTTCGTGGTTGTAAAACTCCGCTCTGTAACTTGCTGCTTCTGTTCTGATTGCCGAGACCCCGTACACAAGTTCCTTGCCTGCTCCTCTGAATACTGTGGTACACAGGATTTGTTTTGGGAAGGGCTGAACCTCGATTTCTGAAGTGAACACTTTGCACAAGATGAAAAACACCTGGATGAGCTGAAGCCCCTTCAGCTGCTCCCTTTCATACAACCCTGGCTCTGATGTGTCTCTACACTCCTCTGAAGCTGGTGGTTCTGAATTACTTCCACTGTTCTTTTTATTTCACACCTTTTTCAACCATCTTCTATTTTGCTGAATAGCTTTAACTATCTTTACTGANTTCCACTGTTCTTTTTATTTCACACCTTTTTCAACCATCTTCTATTTTGCTGAATAGCTTTAACTATCTTTACTGATCAACTGGTTGGATCTGGGATACTGCGTGAACCCCTGGATAGTGCCATATCTATTGAGATCTGGTATCCCTACCTTCATATCCTGCTCAACAAGTTCCAGACCCTTGGCCCCACGTCTTCTATCAAAGTTGCACTTGCTGCATTCCTTCAGAAAACAAGTCACTTAATGGATCACCTGCAATGTCTTTTGGTCCCACCCCGGATGCAATGTAGAATGTATTACTGACAGAGTAGTCAACAGATTCCTGCCAGACATCAATCCTGCTGGTGAAAACCCCAATTCCAGTTGTGTGGCCTGGTGAGCAAGTAATCCCAGATTTGAACATTTTTACTTTTGACAGAATTTTCTTTAACACTGCTACTGCATTTTCTGCTTCTCTATTGGACTGCACAAAGTAGGGACTATGTGATATGAACAAAACCATTTCAAGTAGTCCACAGAAGACCACTTGCCATTGGCAACGTCTGTGATATTTCCCAATTGAAAATAATACAAAGGGTTCAACTGCTGCAGTGCTGAGGGGCAGAATACTATTAACTGCTTGATGACTGAGATCCCACTTTACTGTGATGCTAAATTATATACTGACCACTGTAACTTTAGTTTTGTGCAAATTAGTTCAACTGGCTCTAATTTGTGAGGAAAGAACTGCATATTTCCTGATACTCATTAAAATTGGACAAGAGTTAAAGTAAGTCTTACAAACTTCTTCCAATGTGCTTATATATAATCTTTGGAAGACTGTAGCGGTGCTGCTAATTGTTGTTACCCTTCTTAACATCTTGCAGCTGCAATGCCTTTGCAAGGAATCTCAAAATCAGTCCTTATACAAAGTGCTGTTTTTGTAATACTAAAGTCACTGTTGACACTTTCCAGCTTCCATTTTGTTGTGTGGATAAGCAAAGTATGATGTCCTGTTCAAGGTTACAACTACAAGATAATTATGGGCTTCTAAATTATAACTCGTTAACAAAAAAACAATCCGTCTAAAAAAAAAANGGTTACAACTACAAGATAATTATGGGCTTCTAAATTATAACTCGTTAACAAAAAAACAATCCGTCTAAAAAAAAAATATATAATTTACTTAACACGATCTGTTAGTAGAGGTAAATATGCAGAAACGTGTGTAATGGTGCTNTAAAAAAAAAATATATAATTTACTTAACACGATCTGTTAGTAGAGGTAAATATGCAGAAACGTGTGTAATGGTGCTCACCTCGCAGAGTCCCTCAAAGAACCTCAGGAACATAACACAGTATATGTGGATGTGTGCCATGGTCGGCGTGAGGAGCGTGGTCAGCGAGGTGACCAGGATCCCCAGTCCAAACAGCTTCTGGCCACCAAACCTGGCCGCCAGGACCCCTCCGGGAAGCTGCGTCAGCACGAAGCCGTAGAAGAACATGNACATAACACAGTATATGTGGATGTGTGCCATGGTCGGCGTGAGGAGCGTGGTCAGCGAGGTGACCAGGATCCCCAGTCCAAACAGCTTCTGGCCACCAAACCTGGCCGCCAGGACCCCTCCGGGAAGCTGCGTCAGCACGAAGCCGTAGAAGAACATGCTAAGCAGCACACCTCTTGTTTTCACGTCCCAGTCAAACTCCCGCATCTACAGAATTCATCAGCAACACTGTGCATTATATACTGTCTAATGTCCTTTCGATACATGCCACACTATAGTACTGATTGATACCAGTATGGTATAGTTCATTTCATATAAGAAGGCCACATTCTGACAGTCAGTGAGTGGCAACTTAATATATTGAAAACAAATAACCTGCCATTTACAAAATCCTGTATCAGCTGATGCACGAACGAACAAAAGTTAATATTACGTTGGCTATTCTGAGAGCAGTGCCGAAGCACATCACACAAGCAGAAGATACGCGGATAAGAAAGAGTTCGTAGATTAATTAATACATTTTATTTTACGTGGTTGCAAAACAGCTGTTGTTAGTTTCACAAACTAAATTCATGCTAAAGTAGTAATGTAAAGGTGTTCTAATTGAAACGCAACTTCAAACATTGGGAGTTCTTTGTTGTATCCCCACTCACCATGCCATGCACCCCATACATACTTGATATTAATTCCAAAAAAACTACAGAAATATCTCAGGGTATGTTTAAATTATTTTCCAAATAATTTGACGCAATATATTTCAAACTCGCGTCGTTTCGAGCCAGTAATAGGAGAAAAGTGAACTTTTAAAAAGATGGGATGAAGAGGCAGGCCAACGTGCTGCTACCTGTTGTTGAATATACTCTGCTCACAACATGCCATCCACGNAAAGTAGTAATGTAAAGGTGTTCTAATTGAAACGCAACTTCAAACATTGGGAGTTCTTTGTTGTATCCCCACTCACAATGCCATACACCCCATACATACTTGATATTAATTCCAAAAAAACTACAGAAATATCTCAGGGTATGTTTAAATTATTTTCCAAATAATTTGACGCAATATATTTCAAACTCGCGTCGTTTCGAGCCAGTAATAGGAGAAAAGTGAACTTTTAAATAGATGGGATGAAGAGGCAGGCCAACGTGCTGCTACCTGTTGTTGAATATACTCTGCTCACAACATGCCATCCACGNAAGATGGGATGAAGAGGCAGGCCAACGTGCTGCTACCTGTTGTTGAATATACTCTGCTCACAACATGCCATCCACGCCATCTGTTAACTGGCTCCCGAAGCACTGCCAGCCAGAAAATAAATAGCGGTCTAGTGTAAAATAACCAATTTACGAGCGGATACCAATTGTTTTATTTTTCAGTGAGCTCTGTCTAATTTTTAAAGTAACACATATGTATATCCATGCACAGCAATTTTGATTACTAGTAATTTCTGTTATGCCTACGTCCATTACACGCTATGTTCTTTTCTTCCTGCAAACCCATCTCCTTGTTGGTTTTGTGTTGTCACTATACTGTATTAATAAATTGAAGAAATGGGTTGCGCGTGGGTAGTTTTTAAGCAATTCTTACTTTATTCCATGCCACATATTTCCAACTCCATCTGTTTATTATCAGTAATAGCAGAATAACTGCTTTGCAAAAGTTATTGGTGAGTTGTTTGTTGGTGAATGAAAGTGCGTTGCCAAGCAAATTCCTCGAATTACTTTTATTTCCAGTCTTAACATAGTAGCTGTAACCCCTGAAGTGTGATGAGAACTACAATTACTGCCTTGCAAATGTTAACCCAAATTATTTTTCTCTAATAAATTAAAAAAGAGGTAACAAATATTTCATTTTTTGCAAGGTTTACTATTTTTACTTTTATAACCTACACATTTTTTAGACAAATGTCAGTCTATAAATACCTTAAAATTTGTTTAGCATTACAATGATAAGTGGAGTAACTGACAGTGCGGTAATTAAATATNCAGTCTATAAATACCTTAAAATTTGTTTAGCATTACAATGATAAGTGGAGTAACTGACAGTGCGGTAATTAAATATACAGCCGCCACTTGCTGCACCAGCTGATGGCGAAAGGATACACAAATGAAAAGAAAACATTGGTGCTACTTTTGTCAAACTGTCAAAATCTTGCCATGCTACACGAGACAGAGAGTACATTAATTTTAAGGGATAGTTGGTCACACCAGGATGATCATTTTGACGTGACAACGTCTTAAATTAGGTTGCGGCTGGGAGTCACTTATGAAAAAGTGTAACGCTCGGTNCAGTCTATAAATACCTTAAAATTTGTTTAGCATTACAATGATAAGTGGAGTAACTGACAGTGCGGTAATTAAATATGCAGCCACCACTTGCTGCACCAGCTGATGGCGAAAGGATACACAAATGAAAAGAAAACATTGGTGCTACTTTTTGTCAAACTGTCAAAATCTTGCCATGCTACACGAGACAGAGAGTACATTAATTTTAAGGGATAGTTGGTCACACCAGGATGATCTTTTTTTGTGTAGGAACGTGTGGTCGGGAACGTTTCCCTACTGTGCTGCAGGCACCAAATGCACCGTGCACATTTTAAAGTTGGTGCGTGTGGCATGGGCCCTTGCAACAAACAGACAGCTCTGGTAACAACTTGATGCATAAACAAACGTATGTGGCTGTGTTTCATGGTGGTTTACTAACACACAAATGTGATGCACCATTACAACATGTGTTCAAAGTGACGACGTCCAACCTCCGTGCAGGCAGTGCAGAGACATGCCATGTTCTGATGCACTCAGTCAGAAATCCCCAGCATGTGTTGCACCTCCTGACAGGTGGCACATATTCGGGCTGTCAGTTCTTCCACCGTGTTAATGGGCACGACATATACTACACTTTTGACATGGACCCACAGGAAAAAGTCTAACGGTATCATTTCTGCAATTGTGGGGGTCATGCAACGGGAACCTCCGCACCCAACCCACTGTTCACTGTAGGTGTTAGTTAAATGATCCCATACAGCATGTGAGAAATGGGCTGGAGCACCGTCGTGCTGAAACCACATGTGCTGTCGGACATCAACAGGCACATCTAACACAGCTTGACGAGTGTTTCCTGCAGGAACGCGAGGTAAATGTGCCCGTTTAAGCACGGTGGCAGAATGTGTGGGCCAATCATCTGATTTTGCACAATTCCTGCTCACACATTCACGTGAAACTGTTGTTGGTGTACCCTTCTGTGAGGGGTGTGTAGATTTTTATCACTCCACATGTGGCTGTTGTGGGAGTTCAACACACCACCCAGTGTAAAGGAAGTTTCATCGCGGACGAGAATCTTCCCGTCAAAGCTGGGATCTTTGCCTACGCGTGCGAGGAACCATTCACAAAACTTGACCCATAGAGGAAAGTTTGCTGCACCCATTGCCTGCACTTTTTGTGGGTGGTATGGGTGTAATAGTTGTTCATGAAGACCTGTCCAAACACCCTAGTTGCTACCATCTAATGTGTTGGCTACTGTACTGGTGGATGGCTGGTCTGCCACCTGCTCAAGTACATCTTGTTCAAAACTTGGTGTGTGAACTCACATTTGCGCACCAGCGTTTGTTCTCTTGACTTGCACTTAACCTGTTTCACGCAAATGCCGAAAAACACTCACAAAGATTCCCTGGTTTGGTTGACGCCTGTCCGTGTTATGCTTACAGTAACACCCTGCTGCCACAGCATCACTGCCTTGTGCCTCGCCGTAAGTGAATACCATGTTTGCATACTCCACATACGTAAACACCTGTGCTGCTGCTACCGCTATGATTACATTCGCACATCCAACACATCAATCAGCACCAACTGCGGGGGCTCGCTACTCGCTGCAATGACAAGCACCGCCTCATGTCCGTCGTCTTGGATTACGTCAGCGTCATCCGTTCACTACAAGGGTCCATGACAAGCGCGACCAAGTTTAAAATGTGCACAGTACATTTGGCACAGTAGGGAAACGTTTGTGACCACACATTCCTATATAGAAAATGATGTCTGGGTGTGGCCTACCATCCCTTAAAATTAATGTATTGAATTCCCAAACATCCTGTGTGTGTGTGTGTGTGTGTGTGTCGCATGCGTGCGTGTGTGCGTGTGTATATGTATATATGTGTGTATGTATGTATGAATGAATGCATGCTGTATAGATATATATATATATACATATATATAGTGCATATACAGGTTGTATAGGAAATGGCAAGAAAAAATTAGGGAAGTGCTTCAGTCTGTTACACCTGATGTTCTTCATCGCGCATGGCAAGAACTGGAGTATTGGCTAGATGTGTGTAATGCAACAAATGAAAGCCACATCAAACCGGCTTAAGCATGTAAGGAACTTGATAGAATGGTTTCTTATTTGGCTGGTTGTTGGGAAGTTTACTGTTTACAATTAACTTAGTACAAAGTTTTACTGTATTTCTATACCAGTAGTATGGCAGTCTTGACAACACACGACATAAAAATATAGTATGAAAGTGAACACACACATTTAATTAACACTTTAAGCCTGTCCAACATTACATTATTTCACTGGAGTATGTTGTCTATCCAGAAAACGAGTTTTTTTTGTTTATATTGCCCTGAAACACTTTCTTATTTTGTAGAAATGTAATAAATAAGTAAAAGCATGTGCATTCATCTCATTAGGCCTTGGTTAGTAAGTCATTCAGTAGTACATTTTGTTTTGTAAATGTACAAAACATAGTTTCCAGTGCCTTATGAATTCAGAGAATGGATTATGCTTTGAGGATGCACCATAGGGTAGGAATGAAACCTACTAAAGAGATTGGATAATCAGATGGGAACCATAAGTGTCTGTAATCCTTAAATGTGACACAAACTGCAGCCACAGAACAGAGATGGAATATCTTAATGGAGGAAAACTTGAGTGCCCCCAAAAAAATCAACTGGTAACATCCATCACACTTCTCATTTGCGAAAATGACTTGGATGTAGCGGGATGAACCTGGATCATTGTGGTAGGTATGAGGTTGGCGAGGCATTCTCATGGCACTGGTATTGTGCTGTACCAGTCAGGAAATGTTGGCATCCATGCGAGTGACAAGGGATGAGAGGCTATAAAAATTTGATTGTTATCTGTGCATTTAACTTCTGCACTGCTTAACCAGCTATTAAAATTTTATTTGCACAACATAAAAAAAACAATCCTGTACATACCATAAATGTTATTAGATTTCTTATTTTAGTTCCCACCTTCTCCTTGTTCATTAAAGATGGAATCCTTTTCTGGGGAAGCTGTACTTACGTGAACCTCCGTCCCATTGCTCGTGATAACTGGACGCTCTTCAGTCATGTCCACTACCGCGATGCTTAGGTTAACCCGCAAAATCACTTTGATTATCTGGCCAAAGAACACGATGAAAACCAGTAAGAACCGTCGTCGTCTCCACACTTTCCAGGCAGGGCCCAGTCCATCTGGCAGTGTGCTGGGTCAGGGAAAAAAAAAAAAAAAACATTTTAAATTCTTATTTAGTAAGTATTAACTTACATGATTCATTACAACTGTTGAGATTGTAACACAACACAATGGCCATTGCGATATATGTGGGCTGTTTCTTTATTAATGGAAACACTGTTGTATGTACACCAGGAAATGAAACCAGTGTTTCTCGCATGTACACACACGTTCGGGTGGTACCCAATCTACCTCACGGTACACGGACTTGTCCATTCAATGTTCATGCTCATGCGCTGTGCCATGAAGAATAGCGTAGTCTGTTAGAGACAAGGCCGTTGGCTAGTGTCCAAGATGTTCTCGAAACAGGAACAGTGCAGCTGAATTAACATTTAATGTGCCTGCACCCACACAGCACAACGGTGCCGTGAAGGTCTTCGTGAGGCACGTGGGGATTCAGCGTTGCCTTACGAAACCGTGGCACGCTGGGTCAAAGTCTTACGTGACGGACGGCGACGCGTGACCGGCATGCCTCGGCTAGGTCACCCTGGTGTCGGTGAGGACGACGTGCAGCTTGTTGATGGGTTGCTGGGAACTGATGCAACCTAGACGGCTCATGAGTTAGCCCAAGAGACAGGCATAGTGCCTAAAACTGTGTTTCATATCTTGAAACACTGCCTACGTATGAGAAAAAAAGGAATCGCGATGGGTTCCGCACCATCCATTTGACAGATGTACAAAAATGGCAATTATACGATGCTGTGCAAACCCATTTGGAACATTGGGAGCGCAAAGGTGAGGTGTTTCTACTGCATATCGTAACGATGGATGAGAGTGATAACGAAAAATCATTAATGTTTAGCAAGTTAAAATTTGGTATTTAAGTTTTTGACTTGCCTGTGGGTACCCAACAAAAGGATGGGGGACTTATTTTTTCCTTGCCTAAAAATATATATATTTTTTCTTAAATTTTTGCAATTTGGTTTAATCTTGGTAATTTTAAATCTGCTGCAAGATGCTGTTAATTATTGTTGTAGTTGAATGCTGCACTTTTTTAATAATGCTATTCAAATTCAATATACAGTTATGAATAAAAGCCTATATTGTGCAGAGGTTCCGAAATTTGGGGTTGCAAAACAGCCTCAAGAGGATGCTTGTTATTAAGGTGGGTACATAAATAAGAACCATCCACAATCACTAATTTAACTTTTTACAGTAATAATTAAATAAATACTGGGGTCTGCACTGTCCCCTCATCGAAAAAATGTGATTTTATCATTCAGGGTATTGCTATTAACATAAATTTTTACTCAGATTGCGTAAATAAGGCACAGCATATGGATTATGTTTTCACAAAATAATTTGATAGGACATTTCTTTACATGAGGGGGAGAAACTGCACACCTTTGCACCCCCTGCATACGCCTGTGACAACAGCAGTTATTGTGTACATAAGAAATGCCATTAGGTTAGCACACTTGTCGTTAACCCACATCCACCCCCTCCAACCACAGATAACCTGAGGTAGACACCTTTGTAAGGGTCCAGCAAGGATGTACAAAAGTTAATTTAATCTGAGGCGGTAACACATTATGAACATGAGAATGACCAAACCGTGTGAGGTCTCAGGGGTGAATGCAGGGAAATGTGCGGACTGCCTCCCTCCCCCACAAGTTACACAGTTATAATAGTTTTTACTTCCAAGCTGTTATTAAAATTGCATGCATTTACACTCACATAAATGTCTTGAGCCACTATTAAACCCATCAGTAAAATTTCTCTTCTATTTCAGCCGATAAAAAAAAAAAATAATTCTGGCTACTGCTGCAAATAAAACCATAGATGCATAGCCAAGCCAGAAACAAAACTGGTTTCATAGAAGGAATATGACAGTAAACACATGGTAATAGATTGAATACAATGTACTGCTAAATGACATGAAAATTTTTTAGCACCTGTGGTCTGTCACAGTGATCTCGAAAGACTGAAATCACCATGATTGCCTAAACTACAAATGTTGCTCTCTATTGCTGTGTTGTCAGAGACACTAGACGAGGGCTCACCTCATTGTATTACTGGTGTTTTATGGCCAGTCTTCCNTCTATTGCTGTGTTGTCAGAGACACTAGACGAGGGCTCACCTCATTGTATTACTGGTGTTTTATGGCCAGTCTTCCAGTCTTGTCACTTGGCCGACAGCTGCAAACTACGCAGAGTAACCTGCACTGGCTCTTGAAATATGAAAACCTAATTTTACACCGTCACTTGAGGGAATTATCTCCGTTACGCTTAATGTCGTGGTAAGAAATATGTGCCTGCACACCTGTGCAGNGCACCGTCACTTGAGGGAATTATCTCCGTTACGCTTAATGTCGTGGTAAGAAATATGTGCCTGCACACCTGTGCAGCAGGTATAACAGCATGACCGCGAGATAACGACTTGTTTTATTACCACGACCAATGGCAACTCCTTGGTGACCTTGCTCAACACAGCTATAGCCTGTTTGCTGTTAACTGCACACTTTTGAGAACTCTACTTAGTTTCTCCTTTCAGACCAGTGCATATGGGGGCCGTGGTCTTTAGTGGTTAGACTACTTGCCTCCCACCTAGGCGAAGCGGGCTTGATTCTCGGCGTGGTTGCTTCCGGATTTTCGCACGTGGGAATTGTGCCGGACAATGCTGCTGGTTGGCGGGTTTTCTCGGGGATCTCCCATTTCCTCCCCTCTTTAATCACGGTGCTGCTCCATTCTCGCCTCGCTTCACCCTCTCATTCGCTCTCGATACCTTGATGTTAAGAGCTGCCCAAATGTTTCCATTCCTCCTGTGCATATCCTTCGTTCTGAAGTTTTAGTAGCCAGGTCACTTGCTCCCATCACAGTGACCCCTGTTTGATTACCGACGGGGTCGAGTCAAGATTTTCACGTGTGGGAAACACGATGGGTGTTGACCATGGCTGGAAAGTTTTATTGTGGTCTTGTTTACCACACCATTACATTCTGTTGTTGTACCATCTTCATCTCGCTTCATCCCTTGTGGCACTGAAGATTTCGGCTGTTCATTCTTGTACTTCAATTTTATTAAGATTTTGCAGGAGTTTTGATATACCAATGTTTTGTCGAAACAAAATTATGGTCAATGTGTTTGACTTTTACGTAAAATAACAAAACAGAAGTGATTATTTTCCTCTACAAAGAAGAAATTAAAATAGTCTAACCAAGTCAAGTCAGATGATTAAAAAATGGTTAAACAGTTGCTGGACCAAAAAAAATTCTGTCACTTTGTGTGCATCATTGTAAAACATATTAAAATAAGTAGGGTGGCAAAAAAAATATGATTTTTAATCTAAGAGGGCTGATTTAGAAGTCATGGCAACAATTGCTTCTCTCCCAAAAATGACCCAACACAGGAAATGTACTTTGTACAGCTCAAAGTGTACGACAAGTACGTTTTAAAGGTGACACCACATGGGGTATGGATGCAGGAATATCCAGCAAGGAACAAAGACAAACATGGCTGCTTGAAATCAGAGTTTAATTGATTTATTCTCATACAAACTGTATACACTCACTTGAACCTGTACGTATCGTACGTTTACGAGCTGTTCAACATAATTCAAAGTAGTTTCCGAGATTGTCCACGGTTCGTTGCCAGAGATGAGGCAGACATCATCACAGCATGTCGACGAGAGGTGGCGCACATTGACGGATCTCATGAAGCCTGGCCGGCTAGCTTCAGGCATGGCTCTTCAAGCCANGTCGACGAGAGGTGGCGCACATTGACGGATCTCATGAAGCCTGGCCGGCTAGCTTCAGGCATGGCTCTTCAAGCCATCAGGCCTCTTCACCTGTCTTCGCTTTACCTTCAGAGAGTTAATTAGTGCCTTGGTTACAGTAGGAGAGTATGGATCACCGTGTTCTATTCGGGATAGAATAAAACACATTACTAGTCTAACCTCCGCCTGCTCTTTCTTGTGTGAATTCTTCTTGGTCATCCCTGGTAAGCATCACCCCGCAAAGGAGAGGCAGGGAACCGCAGAATTTGAGACTTGTTTGCCGAACTAAGTGTAGGGCTGCGGCCTGTCCCCTAAAAAGGACTTGACGTACGTCATCAAAACACAACCAATATGACGGCCACCCATACTGTGAACCAGGCACATAAAGGTACCTGGTGCACACATACGGTAGAGCCCCAACCACTAGTAAGAGACACAACGAAGAGGCTAGATCACCCTTGCCAGCTAACCCACTGCATCCACCACGTATAAACTTGTCGGAGGGAGTGCATACACTCTGGGATACACTCTGAGTCTGGGATACACTCTAGCTAGGGACATTGTTGCCTGCCACCCCATTGCGGAAGTGAAACGTAGCACCTCATTCCTGGTAAATGCCTTCAACCCATAGGAGGGGTAGTAAGTGGAACAACCGGAAGGCAGCTGCTGTTCTAGCTGGAAAGCAAGCCCTGATTAAACAGTCTGCCCCAGCTTTCAGCTACTTAACCCCCCGGGAATGAGCTCACGCCGCCCATCAACTGTTGAGGCCTCACCTCACAGTTCTCCTCAGTAACTTGTTTGGTCACCTTGTGAAACTCCCCGGAACTGCACACCCAGTTGTCGAGTACCTCCGCCTAGGCCTAACCATAGTACTAGGCGTCGAGCCAGTTGATGACGTCGGACCAGCACAGCCAACCAGCATCAGCGGGCCGGACGCCCGTCTGGCGCAGTAGAGTCAGCCTCTCATCCGAGCCATCCAGCACACGCAGTCGCCGCTAGCCGGGTCAGGAGACCCGCCGCCGGATCTACACCGACGTGTACTCGATGCCCGGCAGTGGGAGGTAAGCCAGTGGCTCCGCCAACAACCTGCACATGCAAGCCCATCCTAGCTCGGCTAGACTTCGTGCCAAACTGGCGGCCTACCCGTCCGACTCTGTATGAAGGCACCATTAAGGCCAAGCGCCAGATTTTGCAGACCCCACCACAGTAAGGTCAGCCCCCCCCCGAGCCTGTGCGACTGATGTAAAACAGAACTAAAAAATAACAACAGCTATTGAGATGCAGATGTGGTCCTGTCCCTAGAACGAAATGCGTCAACACTTTTACTGTAAGATCTGCTCATCGGCAGTCGGCTGTAAATGACACAATACACCACTCTCGTGACAGAGCAGCCGAAGCACCCAGAGCACGCACCAGTCGCGCACAGACTAACCAGCCACGGCATAAGCGAAAAAGGTCATACCCACACCAGAGGAAAACAGCTTTTAACAGTGGAGATACCACGTCCGCACTGCACTTGCTGTTTTTTTCACGTAGTTTTGAGTCCGTTGTTTTCGCACTCCTTGCAGAGGGTTGCGGTGGCCTCTTTCCCACGATGAATGGCCAGCGACTCGCAAGCGCCAGCATCCGCCGGGCAGCTGTCTTCCTTTTAACATCCACTGTCAGGTTAGGGCTCTGATAACCAGAGAAGGAACAATGACGAAACATAGTATATATTTTAAAAATTTTGGAACCAGCAGTTACAGAATAGAGCTATGTGTTGCTGAACTTCATTCTTCGAAAGCTTTATTCTGACACAAGAGTCCAGTTTGAATTGACAGGCAAGGAATTCCACATGCTTACGTTAGATCAGCTCACAGTGTAATGCTTTGATGATGGCCAACTAACTATATATCAACTTCACACCCAACTACCAAAATATTGGTGTCTCCAGTCCCAAACTTTAAAAGCTTAATTCTTGGACAACAGAAGAAACAGATGTTTTGCATAGTGTGTGAAGATTTACAATGAATCCACACGTGCCTGGTATTTACTGGTCAGTCGGTTTACGATAGAATAAAAATGGCGCGACAATAGAAGCTGTGTTTCATTTGGTTGCAAAACCGTAGGGAGAATAACTGCAAGTCACTGAGAAACTGTATTGAGTGTAGTAAGAGGCATGATTATCTTCTTCACATTGTTACTCCCGCTTGTCAGGTGGAGCAAAAACCCAGCATGTCCACTCGGTTTCACCACCATCTCTTTCCTCCAGTTACAGTGAGGATTCAGCAGCATTAGTCTCAAGCACTTCTTCCACCAAAGGTTCAGCCACTGTTATTTTGGATACAGCAGTCGTAAGGGCACAACATGCAAGTGGCAAGCTGGAGAATGTTGGAGTGCTGTCTGATTCAAGATCTGAAAAGTTTTTTTNGTAAGGGCACAACATGCAAGTGGCAAGCTGGAGAATGTTGGAGTGCTGTCTGATTCAAGATCTGAAAAGTTTTTTTTTATTGTGCAACTAGAAATTTAAAATGCTACCGAAATGTACTTTAAGAACAAATAAAACAAAAGAACTACTTTGTAATATTAATATATACCATAGGTTACACAATTAAGTTTAAAAAACAAAAGGCATATAAATAAAAATTTGAAATGTGCATTTTCTGAGTAAACTCTTTTTCTGATTCAGTAATTAAATTCCGTGATTAAAAAAGTATTCAAAGATTAAGTTTAGTTGAAACAATTAGTGCAATTACCAATTTAAAAGTTCAAAATTATGTCCCTAAAGTGCATTCATTAACAAACTCACTAAAGAAATTTAACTTCAAATAAAATTGACATTATTGACTTTGAGAATTATTGAATGTTGTTTTTGTACAACACAGTTCTAACATAAAAATTTACTTACAACTATTTCTTTTGATTACGTGGCAAATTATTACAATTCATGGTCTAGACCAGTGGTTGCCAAACTTATGAAGCTTCTGAGGCACCATACCATTTTTAAATCCTAATGTGAGCTACCAACTTTTTAAAAAAAAATCTTACATTTGTTTATTGCCTATGAACTTTCATTTCTAGTAAATATGAAATCAATTTTAATTAAACTGTATATAATAAAAAGAAACTGAAATTGAATTGTACATAAGAAAGAAATTGAAGTGTAGGTAGTAATAAATAACAAATGTATTAACAGATTTTTTTTATCAGACTTATTAACTTTAATGCGAAGGATGGAACTCTTTTTTGTCATCAACAAGTTTTTTAATGTTGGGAGAGTAGGTAGTGGCTGCCATTCGAATACAGTTGTCCAAGTGTTCATCAGCGAGTCTGTTTCTGTTCTTATTTTTAATAAATTTCATGCGAGAAAAAGAAATCTTACACAGATATGTAGAGCTGATTGATTTGATTTGCTTTTATAGTGTGTTTATTGAACAGTGACCCTTTACAGAATGAAACAATACAATGAACAGTAACAATAGTATTCACACAGCCCAGCGCGTTGCGCTCTTCTGCGGTAATGGCAGGTAACGGCAATAAAAGACTAGAAAAAATAGAAAAACAAAAATTAGTACAGAAGCAGGAAAAAAATTAACCAAAAACCCCAATGAGAATATGTAGACAAACCTGGACCAAAATTGGGTATTTTTCTTGAGGAACAAGAGGCCAAATATTTTCAGAGCTTGAAGAAAGCGATTTTACAGATAAATCATTTTGAAAATCAATCAGTTCCAACTCCACTGCGGCATTGTCTTCTTGAATATCAAAATGCTCTATGACAGAAGTAGAGAACTCTTCAGCATCAATCTCTATAAAAGGCAATCTGACAAACTGCGCAACAATTGAAATCCTTTTGAAATCTTGGAAGCGTTTGTTGAATTCACTTCTCAAATCTGAAATAATTTCAACGTATTGTTTGCTGTTGTAAGGGTGCGTTGAAGACCCTTGCTTGTCAAGGGTTTGTTTCAAACAGGCAAAGTGTTTGTATTCACCTCGGATGATATTTTTTCCCCACAGTTCCAGCTTTTTTGAGAATGAAGCAACATCTGAAATTGTTCCGCCAATATCTTTATCCTTACCTTGAAGCTGCAAGTTAAAGATATTTAACTTTTCGGTGATGTCTGCGAGAAAAACAAAATCCTGCAGCCAAACCTGATCTTCTAGTTCACGAAAGGATTCGCCTCGTTCTTCCAAAAATTCTACTAAGGCAGGAAGCAACTCTTGAAAACGTTGTAACGTAAAACTCTGTCTCTACTCAACCAACGAACTTCCGTATGAAGCAGTAGATCACCATACTGGCAATCTAGTTCATCAGTCAGTGCTCTGAACAAACGTCTCTGCATTGCATGTGCTCTAACTTTGTTCACTATTTTTATGACTGTTTTCATTACATTGTTCATACTTAAAAACTTTCCACACAGTGACTCCTGGTGTATTACACAATGGTAAGACAGAAATTTCGGAAAGCTGTTGTCTTTACGACACAAGGTTATGAATCCCTTCTCTCTGCCTGAACATCGCAGGAGCTCCATCAGTTGTTAAGCCNTCTCTGCCTACCATCGCAGGAGCTCCATCAGTTGTTAAGCCCACCAACTTATTTACAGGAATATTTTCAGAGTTGATAAGATCTTTAACTGCTAAAAATATGTACTGTGCTGTAGTGCGTCCTGTTAACGGTATAATCTTTACCAGCTCCTCTCTTATTTCGAAATTATCAAAAACCATTCTTGCAAAAACGGCCAACTGCGCTGTATCAACTATATCAGTCGATTCGTCAAGTTGCAGGGAGAAATAGCTGCAGCGATCAAAGTCAGTTTTAAGTTGTGAGGTAACGTCACAACTCATAACCTCAACCCTTCTCATTACTGTATTTGCAGAAAGCTGTTCAGATTTAATAGCAGACACTATCTTAGTTTTATTTTTGAAACTATCAAATAATGCATCTGGAGCTTCTAAAAATGCAGTTTTGATTATTTCACCGTCTTCGTATGGTTTCTTATTCTGTGCAATAATATTTGAAACTCGAAATGACGCCTCAGTTGCTTCATTATTTTTTTTAATGGTTTTAAAAAAGTTGATTGTTGAGCATTGAGTTTAGATTTTAGCTGCCTACCTTTTCTTTCCTTAGAGTAGAATTCAGTGGGAAATTTCTTTTCAATCCCTGCGTGAACGGTTTTGAAGTGATGTTCGACGTTCCCTTTTTTTTCCAACTAATGCACTTGCATAGCACAGTAAACACACACAGTTGTCCTGTGCCTGAGTAAAGAAGTAATCGGTTTCCCATTCTGAATGAAAGTGATAAGTTTTTTGGTTTTTGCTTGAACACGCCATCACGCGTATACAATTAACTATGAGATGAGGCTGACAATGGCAGTTGCGCGGGAGAAACAAGCAGTTGTTGACGTCAGCGCCCCCTGTCGTCAGCGTCAGCTCAGTGGAGGAATCAAGGCTAGCCAACCGGAGCGTTAACGCGATCTACAGAAAATGTCCCCGCGAGCTACAAGTAGCTCGCGATCTACGGTTTGGCGATCACTGGTCTAGACGAAACTTTGCAAAAAAAATTAACTGGTGTAGAATTTAGATACATTTTGTCATTGTAGTACATCACAACTAGCAGGTTGGCTGCCCTGACATCTGGGCAGCTCAATTCCGGTACGGCCTCCTTGTATGAGTACAGCGTGATTTAATGTATCTGTATTTATGCAAGTAAATGTCGAAGTTGATACACTGGCGACAAGGATGGCCTATGTGCATTTGCAATGGCCTGCATAGTATATTACAAAAATTTTGGGATTCATGGTTGAAAAGTTTATGCCCGGCGAGGACACGTGGGGTACGTATGTTGAAAGACTTGAGCATCTTTTTATTGCCAACTGCGTGGGAGACAAAAATTGAAAATCAAATTAAGCATTGTGCCATTCTTATATCTTCCATGGGAAAAGAAACATACTAAGTGCTATGTAATTTTTGTAAACCTAAGACACCTTCTGAACGTACCTAAGACGAGCTAGTGGTGTTGTTGACAAGCCATTTTCCCCCAAAGCCGTCTGTAATTGCAGAACGTCACAATTTTAATAAGTATTTTAACAAGAACATGAAACTGTTTCCGATTTTGTAGTAAGTTTGCATAAGTTAACTCACTCTTGCAACCCTGGAACCTTCTTAGACCCGGCCTAATGAGATCAGTTTGTGGTAGGATTAAGGGACAAAGACATTAAGAAGAGGCTTTGTTTACAGTCGGATGAACTTACCTTTGAAAAGGCAGTGAGTGTAACTGTTCTGTATGAGGTGGCTGCAGGAATGCGTCGCTTCGCACAACAAGATTTCCAAAGGCTGAAAATTCTGTGTTTTTTTTACCTCCAGTGGAAGAACCAGTAAATGTAAACATGGTGAAAGTGCACCTTCATAAAGACACCGCCAGGGCCCTCAGCCAGCCAGTTTATGCTGTGGCAACACCAGCCATTTCGTGAAGGAATACAAACTCCTTATGTTTAGGTGCAACAATTGTAAACAACTGGGACACCTAAAAAGAATGTGCCCCAATTTGCAGTCAACCGGACAAAAATGTCCTACCCGTCATAATATGTTGTGTGTGAGGACCCAGATAATCAAAGTGCTGTTGCGTCAGAGGAAGGAGTTTGCCTCAGTTTAGGGCTGAGCCGATACTGGTATCGATATATCGAAACCGGCAGATATCGTAATTGTTCGCAATTCATGTTTAAATCGCTGATATTATAACCAATATTTTGTCCTAAGAATCTAAGATGATGCTGTTTTCATCTTGCCATTGGAGTGGATTAGCGCACTATTTGGTTTTATTAAAGTAATAACTATTTTTAATTGGTTTTTACTAAAGTACCTAGCTGGCTGTGCTTATTTCTCAAGTAAAATTAGGCACGTTTTGCATGATTGTTTACCAAACATGTATACAACAAAACAATAGTAGCCACCGTTTGCGTTTACTGAATTTTATCTCTGAAGGCAAGCTTGCCGCTTAAACAAACCTTAACATTTAATCAGCCTAACACATATTTAATATTAACAATAATTAGTATTTACAATTATTTCCATAAATATTTTGTCTTAGTAGTTTCATGTCCAACCACGAACATGGCGACGCATAAAAAAAATTATGTAATCTTGTAATGTTGGTTACAGGCTGTACATTACTGCCATCGCGGTTGGTTTGTTTGCTGTTGCTGTAGTAATATGACGGTGTTAGGTTAGGGAACGAACGTGGTGAAATTATTTACGTGTGCCAGCAAAAAACAAATAATATAACTGGAAGGAAAAGTGACGTGTGCAATTTTTTTACCCTAACCAACACGCAAGAATGTTTGCAATATTTGCAAATATTTGGTTTCGAGAGGCGGCACAGCATCGAGGTCGTATAGTATCACAAACTTAAAATGGCACCTTGAGTGTATGCACTGTTTGAAGTGGAAGAGCTTCAAATTACAACAGTGTCCTCCTAGGCCTGTTGTACAACTCTCAACACAACTTTCTGGCAGACAAAATGCACCTAGCCATGCCATAATTGCCAGTACTTCACAAATTTCCGATAACGATTGTGTGGCTGCATGTTCATCTAGCCCGGATGTAAACAGGTCTAAACCGAAATTTCATAACGTGTATGAATTAATGGAAAAAAGTAACACAAAGTTTCACATGCCCGCACTGTGAAAATAAATAGTCTCATTGAAAAAATGATTTGCATAGACCTTTTACCATTTAGTATTGTGGAAAACAATGGTAGGTTGAATATGACGTGTAACGCATATTGGAAGTGTTAGAAGCGTCGCTGTCACAATCCCCCTTCCCCGCCATATTATCCTCCCTGCGAGCGTCTTCAAGTTGACACACGTTGCGGGACACGTGGACAGCCAGGACAGGTCAACCCAGAGGACGGAGACTCAGTTACACGTGTCAAGGTTGTGCAGAGTAAGAACTGGAATATCGCCGAAGCACCCGGAAGGCGCTACGTAAATACGTAGGAAAGCGAGCGAAAATGCAGAGCCAAGCTAGAGTGGCGTCAACACGCACCTCTAGTTACATAAGAGAAAACGGCTGACAAGCTTGGAAGGGTGCAACAAGCACTTCTCCCCCCCTTCGCCAAACCGTGGGGGCAACTGGGACACGTGCTACGAAAGGAGTGCTGACAGGGNAATATCGCCGAAGCACCCGGAAGGCGCTACGTAAATACGTAGGAAAGCGAGCGAAAATGCAGAGCCAAGCTAGAGTGGCGTCAACACGCACCTCTAGTTACATAAGAGAAAACGGCTGACAAGCTTGGAAGGGTGCGACGAGCACTTCTCCCCCCCTTCGCCAAACCGTGGGGGCAACTGGGACACGTGCTACGAAAGGAGTGCTGACAGGGTAAGCTTTAGGGTGCAGGTCACCCCTCCTTCTACCAACCAGAACCATGGCGCGTATATGAAGAGTTCGTTGTACTGTGCCCTCTTCCCACCTCCCTCCCCCCAACAAGGGAGACACGTGTAGGAACTTAGGGAGGGAGTCAAGAGAGGATATAAGTGAATTTACGAGAGAAGATGGGTTCAGTTTTTATCACCGCGCCGAGAGAGTCAGTTGCATCTGGAATCGCGAGAGGACGTCGGAACGAGAGGAGAGAGTCGAGGAGCGAACCCAGAGCAGCAGTCGAGGGGACTCAGCACCAAACGCAGGCCTTTCCAAGGCTGCCCACACTACAAGCAGAGCTAAGTATCAAGTCATCACACAAAGAAGCCTCCCCTCCCCCACGACGTCGCCCGCAGTTAATCCGAGTTAGTTAAATAGAGTACCACACCTCGGAAGTGTTTCTGTATATTTAAACTCGAGACAATATAACCAACCAGTAAAGTGAAACACCGAAAGACTGCCTTATTGATATACCCTCAACCTTAAAGGCACCTTATAGTCTGTGCCATCTAATATTAACTGGGGACCCTAGGACCCACAGGTGGAGAATAGCATCAAATACTACAAATACATTATATGCATAATTCATATGTGCATAATCTCTCACATTTTTTTACATCAATTTAGATTATTTTTGTTTTAAAAATATGCTTAAGTGGTTCCTAGATTTTAATTTATCTTAATTATTTGACCTATCACTGAAACAATAAAATCAATGACAACTAAAATTTTCTTTAACTTAATGTTTTAAAAATAAAGTTTTTAATTTTTTGAAACATGAAAAAATATAATTTTTCCTTGTCAAGGCAGTATCTCTATTGGTATCGGCAATATCGGTAAGTTTGTATCGGAAATATCGGAAAAGGCTCAAAAACCATATCGGCTCACCTCTACCTCAGTTGTCCCGTTGTGTGGGTGATGCCCGTTTCTATGGGGTGTGTTGTGCTGGACACGGGAATTGACAGTGCGGCATCCATATCTCTCATTTCAGAGAGGATGTACAGGAACGTGTTTTCAGAGAATCCACTGTCACCAACACTAATTTGCCTTAGGTCATATACCAATGGCATCATACACCTATGCGGTACAGTCAGTGTTCTTATGCAAGTGAAAGCAAACGAGCAGAAGGAGCTGGATTTGTTTGCGGTTCGAAACGGCAGTCCGCCACTTCTGGGCAGGGATTCGTACGATGCCTTGGCTTTGCCAAGACCACATCTCAACCACATCAGTGCCTCTTCAAGTGAAGATAAGTCAGTACCGAGCATCATCACGGAAAAGTACCCTACGTTGTTTGACGAGGGTCTGGGGCGAAATGAGCGATTGGGCTGCTCGGCAATATGGTGTACTAGATTTTGTGGCTGTGTATGTAACTTACAGTGCTCAAGGCATGTCAAAATTAAATCACCACTACCCTAACATGACTAAAATACTGACAATTAATTACGCAAAAAAATCGAAATATACTAAGCTCCCTCACCCAACACCAGTGACGTAATAGATATCACTGCACCAGATCACAGTCAATCAGTAATACCTTCACCTGCAGCTGACAATGAGTGGTCTCCAGCTGTGTCCACTAGGACCTACCACAATTTGGGGAAGTGTTCGACCCCCACTTTTCACTCTCCGAACTCACCTCCCACCAGTTTGTACCACACACAAGTATTTCAAAAACATCCTGCCCCATCAATGTGAACTGCATGACTCTGTCAAGCACCTGAGATGTCCCCTCCAATGTAGAGTGCACACTAAGTTCCCCACCTAGGTAAGAGTAGGGGGGGAGTACTTCACACTTATGCACTACAAACTGTGTACTGCACGGTTTGACTTTTCACCCCTTCTCCATCACAGAACCATTTAAAGAGGACAAGTCGCAGTGGAGAAATCATCTGGTAGAGGTTGCCAGTTGATTGGGTCATGAACCTAGACGTGTCAGGTCATCTCTGATTCTACCAAGCACGGACATTCCTACTCAAAGACACAGTCTGAAATAATATTTTCAGCGCAGGAGGAAGCATCGTGACACATAATCATCATTATTTTGGCACATTTAAAAACTATATTGCAAAATAAGTCATTTACACAATGATAATGGCCTGATTATTAAAATGAGTGCAATACAGAACCAAAATAAAACCAAAAATTCTCATTCAAAGAATAATTTAATGACTTTCTGCAAAATGTATAAAAAATACAAGTAAAATGTCAATCAGTATAAAAATGACAGTACAAAAAGTTATCACAATACGTACTAAAGAATATTTCTTATTCATGGCACTCATTGAAAATGCAAAAATATTTAGCTGTAAGCAACTCTGCAACTAAGTGTCTTGAATGCTGTGCGACAGTTCTTCATTTTCCTCGGCAGCCCATTTCTGCACCTTCACACTTCCAAACAGCAGGAATGCGAGGGCACCGACTAGCGCTGCTCCTCCTGATATGAAAAATACCTTCCTCCACTCCTGTAGAGTCTAGAGAGTGGAAAGAACAAAGTGCACTTGGATGAATGATGGAAACAAATAATTCAGCATATTAAAAAAAACAAAAAATTAAATTAAAAATAATTCTCATTCAAGGTGGATAGTCATAACATTGCGATGGAAAAAAAGATACCTAACTGGTAAGTTTCAATCAACACCAGCCACAAACAAGTTTTGAATGTGCATTACATAACTCATTAGACATATGAATGTGTAACTCATGAGTTACCGTACATGTATTTGGTTAAAGCAACAATTTTTTTTTAAAATGGTTTCACCGATGCGTGATTACTTATACCTATCTACTTAAAATTTTTCAGAATTCCAAAAAGTTAAGAAGCACATATAAAACTTCAATTAAAATCTAAACAAGACCACATACACATAAATCAATAGTTATCTAAACGATAACAGGCAATACTGCCGCAGTTACCAAATTTTTTTTTTTTAAAGTGGCTTTGGGGTTACCTTGATTTTAACATGCGGGGAATGTGGTGGACATAGCCACTGACCTGTTGGTTTTTTTTTTAGAGCACTCCCGGTTTTCCCTGCCCTTGCATTCTGCTGCTACTCCATCTTCATTTAATTTCACCCTCATTGGCACTCAACACCTCGTTGATAAACACTGACCAATACTTCTCGACTCAATTCATGTGGTTGCACTGGTTTGTACCTTGGAAGTTTTGAAAAAGCTGTAAAGCTAGTTATAATTACACACAACCAAAGAAGACACCTGTATGAAAACAGATCATAAGAGGTTTCTAAGGGACCGAGGAAGAAATCACTCACGAAAGCAGAAAATCAGGAGCATGATTGGGTTGGGAGGGAAGGGAGGAGGAAACTGAGTGAGTGAGTGAGTAAATGAAAGAAAGAGTGCATAAGCGAGAGAGAGTGTTTGTGAGCGAGCGAGTGTGTTTGTGGGTAAGAGTGTGAGCGACGGAGTTAAGAGGAGTCATCGCAGCTGCTACAATTGTACACTGTGGAATNCACTGGTTTGTACCTTGGAAGTTTTGAAAAAGCTGTAAAGCTAGTTATAATTACACACAACCAAAGAAGACACCTGCATGAAAACAGATCATAAGAGGTTTCTAAGGGACCGAGGAAGAAATCACTCACGAAAGCAGAAAATCAGGAGCATGATTGGGTTGGGAGGGAAGGGAGGATGAAACTGAGTGAGTGAGTGAGTAAATGAAAGAAAGAGTGCATAAGCGAGAGAGANGAGTGAGTGAGTGAGTAAATGAAAGAAAGAGTGCATAAGCGAGAGAGAGTGTTTGTGGGTAAGAGTGTGAGCGACGGAGTTAAGAGGAGTCATCGCAGCTGCTACAATTGTACACTGTGGAATCTTGCAACTTGCACAGTGGCTTGCATAATACTCCATGGAGGAAAATTTTCTAATGGCCAATGAATAGAAAAAGTTTCAATTCAATTTTAATAAAAAGAATATCTAGTTTTGTACGTTCAGGTTAATTTTCATTAGTAACTGAAAAAGCGTTTTTTCAAGCATAATTGGCAGATTTTTCTAAAAATTCTGGTTGAATATTTCTTGAATTATGTTCATTAGGAGCATTCTTACAATCTTAGTAAAAAATCTTTCTCCTTTTATCCCACGTTGTACTTGAAGAAATTGCTTTAGAAAAACAATTATTACAAAGGCACTGCACACCTTACAAGAGAGTGATAGAAAAGGTACAAAATGCGGGAGCAACATGACGAGAGCCAGATAAACAGTATGAGAAATTGACAACTAGTACAATATTTCTTTCCTTGATGGTGACTTAGAAATAATCTGCGTGTGGTGAATCCTCTCAGCTGCAAAGTTCCTTAGTAACTTTAGCAGAGCAGATACTGATCCAGAATGGAGTAGTGGGTGAAATATGAGTACCTGAGAAACTCCTTGGCCACCAGCCACATGTACTGTACCAAATTTCACTGTTGTGACCTGTTGAGCAGGAAGCCTTACTATGGTGGGATGTCAATGGTCGGACCACTGTGGTGCCCTAGGAGAATGTTCTTGAAGTGAACATCAGCAAAAGGCATACTTACATATCTCAATCACATAATTTTTCTCTATTAAATTTTTTAGAGGATTTCTGTATAGCTGGTGGCTAAATGAAATCACATGTATTTCAATAAAAATAGGTTTATCATCGTGAAAGTGCTTGTGGCATAATAAGTTAAAATCTGCATATTTTTACTGTTCAAGTTTTGGCTTAATGTAAGCGGAACAATGCTAGCAGTCATCCTGAAGCGCACACCTGCAATTTGCAGCTCACTAAACAATACCTGCAATGAGCTAGGAGCAGTGAAGTGTCCGAGTGGGGATAATGAAATAAATGGAAACAACCTGTGAAATTCCCAGTTTGTGGCATATACAAAGGTAGCACANCCTTACTATGGTGGGATGTCAATGGTCGGACCACTGTGGTGCCCTAGGAGAATGTTCTTGAAGTGAACATCAGCAACAGGCATACTTACATATCTCAATCACATAATTTTTCTCTATTAAATTTTTTAGAGGATTTCTGTATGGCTGATGGCTAAATGAAATCACATGTATTTCAATAAAAATAGGTTTATCATCGTGAAAGTGCTTGTGGCATAATTAGTTAAAATCTGCATATTTTTACTGTTCAAGTTTTGGCTTAATGTAAGCGGAACAATGCTAGCAGTCATCCTGAAGCGCACACCTGCAATTTGCAGCTCACTAAACAATACCTGCAATGAGCTAGGAGCAGTGAAGTTTCCGAGTGGGGATAATGAAATAAATGGAAACAACCTGTGAAATTCCCAGTTTGTGGCATATACAAAGGTAGCACAAAGT